>OMNZ01108498.1:0-10091 GCA_900303255.1 Lesueurigobius sanzi
ATTTCTGTTATTGTATTCAAACATGTATATATTTATATTCTGTGTGTAATGGAGCTTCTGCCACATGAAACCTGTTCCTTTGGCTTTGAAAAAAGGCTCTTTTAAATGAAACTGCGTCACTGATGTTTTCAGTCCCTTCTTTTCTTTTTTTAGTTGATGAAAATATTTTAGTCATAGTTTTAGTCTCATTCTACTTTCTAATTTTAATCATCAGAAATATGACTTTGACTAAAATGATGATAAAATATTGGGGTTGTCAAAATGAACACTGCTGTAGGAAGGGCCCAGAGATTACATCAACTGAAAATTCTCTGTCAATGACAGAATATTTTGAAGGTTGTCCTTCATTTTGAAGGATTGAAAATCAAGCCATCATCGTCCTTTGAGAGTTTGTCACATGTTTTAACACAATGTAGTTTCGAAATTCATGTTCCATGATTCTGCTCACAAATTATATTTAGATTTGCATTTATCCTGTAATCAACATTTTCTTACAGACATAATACTAGGTATAAAATGAAGGATTAATTAAAGAAAGATAAAAATAGCCTCTGAATTTAATTTAAAAGTAGCAATGTTGTTGAAAATACAAATTTGTTCAAACTCTTTAAATTTAATTGAAGAAAATGCTGTACTGCCGTTGTATTGTTACTAATCCTAATTACAGTTGTGCTCAAAAGTAAACTTAGACATTTCATAGAATATGAATGATAAACGAAAACCTTTATTTCTCTCATGGTTAGTGGTTTGTGTGAAGCCATTTATTGTCAACAAACTTGTTTGTCTACACTTTTCAACTAGAAACTAGCCAAATGTCCCTGATCAAAAGTTTACATATTGTGCATCTTGAAACAAACATAATTTTGTCAGAGTCCTGTATTTCAGCTGAAGTGAGTTTTTCTTTGCTCCTGAACAGTTTTCCTGGCAGTTGTTGAAGGTCATGTAAACGTTAGATCAGGGACATTTGAGTAGTTTGCGTTTCATTATGATTTCAAAAGAGTAAACTCAGTTCTTTGGCAATACATGGCTTCACACAACCACTAACCATGAGTGGAAAAAGGATTCTGTGTCATCATTCATATTAAAATGGCCAAAAGATTAAAAGGGTCTGTAAACTCATGAGCACAACTGCATCAATAATCACATTGTCCTATTTACCATAAACCCATGACACTCTTAAGTGAAACGGGGAACATTCAATGTTGTAAGAGCTTACAGCCATAAGCCTATAGCTGCGGGTTGAACATTGTGGCCTTAAAACAAGTTATGTTTATGTAAGAATGGACCCAGTTAATCTTGTAAATATCCTTAAAGCCCCCTGCATACACCACACGTCATAACAGATCACAGAGCAGGAAAACAGCTCGTCTAAAAGTTGGACAAGTTGTGTGATATGGTGGGACATGGAAGGACAGGGATGACAAATCAAATCTTAGATCAGTTTTGCAATTTTAGCCAAAAAGCAAACAGAGGGATAGCAATACAGTAACAAACATATTCTAAGGCAGAAAGCTGGGACACTCAGTACTGCACATTATATCTAAACAGGTGGGAAAAAAACTAAATGGCTTTGCAGTGCTACCAAAGAGGGACCGGTGGACACCCTATACTCACATCCAGAGGGTAGAGTAGCCACCTCTGGACCTGGTTTAGTCCTGGTTTAGCCCTGGTTTAGTTATGGTTTAGTCCTGGATTAGTCCTGGTTTAGTCCTGGTTTAGTCCTTGTTTAGTCCTGGATTAGTCCTGGTTTAGTCCTGGATTAGTCCAGGTTTAGTCCTGGTTTAGACCCAGCTTAGCCCCGGTTTAGACCTTGTTTAGACCCGGTGTAGACCTGGTTTAGTCCTGGTTTAGACCCGGTTTAGTCCAAGTTTAGACCTGGTTTAGTCCCGGTTTAGACCTTGTTTATACCTGGTTTAGTCTTGGTTTAGACCCAGTTTAGACCTTGTTTAGACCTGGTTTAGACCCGGTTTAGTCCTGGTTTATACATTGTATAGACCTGGTTTAGACCTTGTTTATACCCGGTATAGTCCTGGTTTAGACCTTGTTTAGACCTGGTTTAGACCTTGTTTAGACCCAGTTTAGACCTTGTTTAGACCTGGTTTAGACCCAGGTTAGACCTGTTTGTGACCTGATTTATTGGTTTAACTCATTTAGACCTGGTTTCAAAGGATTTTTAAAATCCTGCACATTACACTCTTAAAAAACACCTTTACGTTTTACGTAAGTACATTTTACAGTGGATACTTTTACACTTTTACTTAAGTACATTTTTGGTCCTGTATCTGTATTTAATAATTAAGTAAGAATATTGAGTATTTCTTCCACCGCTGGTTCTGACCATTTCCTCCTCTCAGGTTATATTTTTGCTCCCTGTTTTCAAACAAACATAATATATTTTCATCATAATTGTATACATAAACCCAGCTGTATTCAGACTGACTAAATCGTAAAATTGTAATAGTAAAAAGCACTTCATGATAAACTACTCTAAGAAGTACAGCTACTTCAAAAAGTTCGTAGGGCACACGCACTTGAGTAAATGTAAGTGAGTACTACGCGCCTCTGCTCATTGCCAACCCCTGGAAAGCCGGGCCCCTAAGCATTAGACCCCAAGCATTTATTATACAACACACCTAGAACAGCACTCTAATCCAGTCGTTATGCAACTGATGGAAACACAACGGCCTTTGTTACTCAGCCCCGAAGCATGAGGCCACATCTTAATCTCACTAAGAAAAAAAGAAAAGAAAGGAAAAAACCTGCCTGCTCCCCCTTTTCCTTTCGTCTGAGAAATGGGTCATAGCGGCGATGACTCTGCAAAATGCCATGTTGAAAGAGTAGCTCGATATCTACAGTGAAGGCTCGGTGCAGGCAGTCAATAATACAGATGTGCTGCAGAGCGGAGCCATACGTTTAGGCCCGCAGATCTGGCACCCGCCAAAAACCATCACATATAAAAGGATATTTCACGGATTGTGTTATGTACTTTCAAATTGGTTTGCTTCTGTTGTTTATCTGTTTAATTTAGCGTTATTAATAATAAAAAAGAAGATCAACGGCACCTTCACTTTCTTATTCACCTTATTCAGGAATATTGCTAAAAATAATTTTCACGTCATCCTTCCACTGAAACTCAACTTATTTCTTTGGACCTTTTCGTTCCCATTTTATTTTCTTCACACTTTTCTTACATTGACAATGACGGAAATCCCAGCTCACAGGAAGTGCAAAGACAACAAAAGTGGGCGGGGATGAATAAGGTGAACTGACAGGAGCAACAAAAAGTTTAACGCCCCCTTTTCGGTGACACCAGAGGCTGCGTCCATTGAGATTAATGGGGAAACATCGACTGAGATCTTCACATTTACGTCTGAAAAGTAACAATTTATGCGTTTTGTATATTTGTCTGATATAAGAGAGATTTTTTTGCTGTAGAAGATTCACAGAGTGGACAGTTGATGTTTTAAAGTGGCTAAAGTTAGCAGGAAGTTAGCATGTTCGGACTTCAGTATGAAGTAAATGACTCACAGTTATATGGGCATTTGAATATGATCTGGGATTTGATCCAATTTGATCAAATTAAGCCATTATGAACAGCTAAACACTTTATATTGAAGTCTGAACATGCTAACTTCCTGCTAACTTTAGCCCACTTTAAAACATTAACTGTTCTCATGTGAAAAAAATATCTTGATTTGTTTAACTCTTTCCTTCTTCTTTCGTATATCATCAGATGGCCAACTCAGTGTTGTGTAACCATGCCCTCGTGTCTAAGTGGAACAGGCCAGCTTCTGAGGGTGGGCTGTATGGGGCAGCAGTCTGCTCAGATGCCACACTCGCATGCCGCACTGTCCCACTTCTTCAAACAGTTATAATTTAATTGAAAGAAGAATGTTGTTGATGTATTTTCTTAATTTAAGTGTAAAAACTTACCTCACGGGCAATGTTTTTTTCTCAAATCGAAGGCAAATACTTTCAGCAGTGTACTAGTAATTTTGAGGAGACATTCGACATTTGAGGGAAATTTTAGAGGCCTATAACACCTGAAGTACAATAGTATTTTGGGGGGCCTCCAGGGGGCACCCAATATACTACTGTTGGCCTCCTGGAGGTCTCAGGGCCCTAAGCAGCTGCATAGTCTGCTTATTAGGCTGGGCAGGCCCTGTTCATAGACGTCTATTTCAGTTGGAGCAGGTGCCAATACAACTCAAAAAGAAAATTGACAAATGTCCTTTCAACAAAAAGTCCTTTCTATTGGCCAACATCACACAGATGTTTTTGAATGTTATCTCCACTTTTGGACACCTTTATGAGAAAACAATTAGACCTTAGTTCATATGTGCTGACAGAGAAGACATTGAACTTTGTGACGCTGTTTGTTTCATGTGGATTGGTCCAGGAATCACAGAGAAATTAGCAATAAATTAATAATACAAATCATTTGCAATGCATTTTGACAGTTACTATAGTTACCAGCATAGACTTCTCAGATGCCCTCCACCTCAATTTTAAACTATAGGCTCTTTAAAATGACAAGTATCAATGTGTTTGGAACTGGATTTGTGATTTTTTTTTTTACAAACTTATGCAGTAAAATCTATAGAAATTTAGATTTGACTCCAGTTTACATAAAAGTTTATCCTTTTATCCTTTATCCCCAGGCTGGTCACTCTAGTCCAGTTAGATGGTGCTCTCTCCAAAAACAATGGACTCAAACCAGCAGCTGTACTGAATCTGCGGTGTGCTCCGATCCGCAGCCCCGGTCTACACTTGAGGCCGTGTAGGCTGTAAATATTTCAGGATGGGGACAGGGTGAGTTAGGAGGCACTTAACTCACCCCCAGGTCCCGGGACAGCCGCGGTGGTGGTGGTGGTGGTGGGGAGGGCGCGGGGCTGATGTCTTCTTCTTCGAGCGCAGTGAGGTGTAAGAAGTCCACGTGCTGGGGTCTGCCGGGATGGGACAGGACCAGGCACTCCTCCACCTCCTGCTGCCATACCTCCTCCTGCCTCTGGAGGGTCTCGTCTGATAAGGGACAACAAGTTACTGTAAAAAGTGAAGTTATGGCTAGACAAATATTCTGTGTTGGTTCAAATGCTGACAGGTCAGACTAGCTAGGACTTAAAGGTGCATTGTGGAACTTTTTATGTGGAAAAAAACTGGATATCAGCACATGGTTGACCTTGTAGTGGCCCAATGGCTGTATGAGGCCTTTACTTTTCATCATGGCTGCCTTTATGAAGCTCCAGGATCAGTTTTTTTAGGGTGTCTGGTAGATTTTCAATGCTTTGCCATAGCTATGGTTCCATCAGCAGAGAAAAACTACTAGAAACCCCCCCAAAAAATGATCCTGGAGTGTCATAACGGCCTGACAGTGTGGAAATCGTCTCTTCTTACAAATATCTTGGGACTTTATTTGACAATCTATTGAAATTTGATGTTAACACAGCTGCTCTTCTATGTAAGTTAAATTCTTTCTCCGTCAGCGTCAGTCCACCAATTCTCTCGCGGTTCTATGAAGCATTAATTGAGCCTAATAAGCAGACTATGCAGCTGCTTAGGGCCCCGAGACCACCAGGGGGCCTCCAATAGTTCACAAATTAGTTTTACAGGTGTTTTGTGCCTGTGAATTCCCCTCACATTTCCCTCAAATGTTGAATATCTCCTCAAAATAACTAGTACACTGCAAAAGAAATGTAGAATTACTGAAAGTACAATTTGCTTAAGATAACACATATTTTCCCTTGGTTTTTCTTCATTTAAGAGTAAAAAAGCTTGAAACTTGAAATTAGTGACTCAAATCAAAGTTTCTTTTTGCAGTGTATGTTCTTTTACACAGTCAGGAGGATGGGGAATTCACTCATTTTGTCTCATTTATTGGAATATATCTTTGTCTGAAATGAAACTGAAATTGCGAGGGCCCCCGTAATAATGCCGCTTAGGACCCCGTGAATCATTGGGCCGGACCGGTTATTGAGAGCCTGTTAGTTTCTCTTTTATCTGCTGGTTCAACAAAAAATATTGGAGTTCAACAAAGGGACTTGTCTGTTTTCTGTAACCAGCAGATTGCTAGGAAAGCCAGGGCAGTTCTTTCTTCACCAGAGCATGGTCTAGACGAGGAGTTTTCCCTGCTGCCTTCGGGGCGCCGTTATGCTTTGCCACGCGGTAAAACAAACCGCTATTTGAAATCTCTTATTCCTTCAGCTATCCGAATCTTAAATTGTAATTTATGATGTCGATCAGTATTCCGGGAACTCCACTTTTGTCTTTAGTCTTTAGTCTGTGTCTGAGCCTGCTCTAAATGAATTGCCCCTAGTGGGATAAATAAAGTTTAATCTTAATCTGAATATATTTTTGGTGATGAAATCGAAAGAATGAATAGAGCCAGGTTTAAGTTTATAGTTTTATGTTGTTGATATGCAGTATTAGGTACAAAGATTTGGTCAGAGGGGATTTTAAATATCTTGTTTTTGAATAAACTAGTTGTTAGTGGATACATCTGTAAAAATTCAATTTTCGCCTTGTTTTTTGGGATTTAAAACTCAATAAATCAGGCAAGAATTCAATATTGAAAAGTCCCCCCGAACAAGCCTTCACAATATTGTTAAGTACAAGCCTGGAAGTTAAGTTAAGACTGGAAAGCACCTCAATGTGAGGAAAATTTACAATTTCCCATAGTTCTATCTAGAGACATTGAATCAGTGCAACAGTTACACTTCTTATTGTAAAGACCAGGTCATTTATTTGTTTCGTCACGCTTTGGTGTAAGCAATAAAATTAGCTTTTGGGAGCGACCTGGCTGTGCGGATCTTTTCTTCCCTTTTCTACACTACCTGCCTGGGATCCAGCACGCCAACTACAGGACTGGCACGTGCGTGTTTTTCCTTTCACCAAGAGAGTAAACTGGCCCAAAATAAAACAAAACGTGCAAAAATGTAGTTTGGCCTGCAGCGTTTCCCCTTAAATGTGTCTAAAAATGTGACCAAAACATAAAGGACGACTAAATGAAAGGAGGATAAAAATGTGAAAAGACTGCAGCTATTAAAAAGAATTTGAGAACTACTGTATTCGATCTTTTCCTGTCATATGTAATTGTAAGAGCATATAGATATAGTTTGTGAGGGAGTAATCAAGGGAATTGAAAGGGCACTTCCAGCTTTTGGCAGTGACTTGTGATATTTGGCAGAAAATAGACCTGACTATTAACTTTCTCTTATATATAAAACCGAAATCTCCTCTGCCAGGTCCAAGCCTCAATAAACGACGATCATATAATTCGTAATGCTCTAGTCGATGTGTGTGTGGGTAAAATCTAGATCAGTCCATGCCCAGGAGTTTGTCCCGGTGACCTTGGACCACATACTAAAATGTGCTGCTCCCGGTGGCAGCTGCAGCGCACATGGGCAAACCAACCAAGGGCACATAGGACTGGGATGTGGACAGGCTGGAAGAAGTGGGTTAGACTGCAAAAGGAATCTTATATGTTAGATAAAATATCTTCCCCAGGATGCTCCAAACATCACTGACAGGAATGCAAGCGCCGTCATAACGCCCAGCTGTATGCAAGACATCATCTCTTTTCAGGATCGAACATTTACAAAAGAAACACGTCTTCAAACAAAAGCGTTTCTCTTTCAGTTGAGTAAATACCACTTAATATGCAGCTCAGCCGTTCAATACTAAAAGAACAATCTGCATAATACAATGCATACTTTACAGCTGCACGGATGTTAGCTGAAGATAGAACTGAAATAACCTCCATTATTGGAGTCTACCATTCTGAAAAATACAGAACTGTGCCTTCTCTTTATTAACGTTTAACGGGGAAGAGACAGTTGTGACGCTTTGGACGTGAAACAGAAATGGGAAAAAGAGTTAGGAATTGCTGTCGCAGAAGAAGAATGGGTCAATATCCAACAGTACATGTGTCCAGAGTTCAGCCTTGTTGGAGGGAATGCTTGATCTGATTGGATTTTATTTGGGGGGAGTTGCACTTGTGACTTGAGTTACCTAAATTGACTAATATATTACTGTATTTTGTTGAAGTAATATATATTATATTCCTCAGTTACTGAAAAAAGTAATATATTTCTGTAACTATTTGTATAGGATTCAGTCGTACAGGAGTTGTCCATCGTAGGCAAAAATTCTTCAGTCTTCATCTGTACATTGTAGTTGAAGTGTAGGACGTTTCGATCTTTGTCCAAAGAACGTCATCAGCTTAATAACAACTTGAGCACATTGTGGGTCTCTTAAGAGTAAACCAGAAGATAGATAGATACATAGATAGATAAATATTTTATTGATCCCGACGGAATTATGTGCAGTCTGTTGCTCACATTCACACAGACAGTAGACAGAATCAGATAAAAAGACACATTAAAAAAATACACAAAAAGCAATAAATAAATACAACACTAAAATGAGGTGGGCGTTAAGGCATCAAAGACTAATGTTCAGCGTGCCCCAGCTCTCATCTTCTGCTCCTCCCTGAAGTGGCTGCATTATACCGCCTGATGGCACAAGGGACAAACGAGTTCTTAAGTCTCTCAGTGGAGCACCTCAGTGAGAGACACCTGGTGCTCACAGAGCTTCTCTGGCCGGAGAAGACCGGGTTCAGGGGGTGGCTCTGGTTGGACAGGATCGCCCTTGAGAGCGTCCTCTGCTCCACCACCTTCTCCACAGAGTCCACACACAGCCCAACCACAGAGCCTGCCTTCCTTATGAGCCGGTTCAGCCTCTGAATGTCCCTTTAATTAGGAGGAATTAACGCTAAGTTAGCTCTCTGTCCCTCCTCTCTTGGTGCTAAAAGTAGGAGAACATCTTAGCCCTATTCATACTTACTATGGCTCGTTACCTCTCTATTGTCTCACCCTGGGCTAAGTTCTAAGTCTGGTGACACTTCCCTATGGCCCTGCTGTGCCCCGTAGTCCAGGCTCATTAGCATGACAGTGGAGATGGTTTCACTCTCAGGTTGTTATTGTCACTAGGTTTCTGTCTCAGTAGCTGGATTTTTTTTTTTTTTTTTGTTAAAGAAAATCCAGCTATGAATCGCCATGCAGGTCTCTGTTACAGATTGGACCCATCTATGACAACCTACTGAGACAGAAACCTAGTGACAATAACAACCTGAGAGTGAAATCATCAGGAGGAGTTAACCTCTAAGTCCTTCCTCCTCCTCCTCTTTCTGGTTTACTCTTAAGAGACCCACAGCGTGCTCAAGTCATTATTAAGCTGATGATGATCTTTGGACTAAGATCGAAACGTCCAACCACAGAGTACAGATGAAGACTGAAGAATTTCCTGTACGACTGTGAACCTACACAAACGAATATGCTCTTTCGAACGTTGTGATGTCACGTGAACGCAACCTATTAGATATTTTTCCCAATATTATGCACTAGTACAAACCTATTTATCTGCATTTCCTTTCTGTAACAGATAATCCACATCAGACACTTGCCCATTTCGCACTCGACTGAAGGCACAAGGAGCCGAGGCGCGTGTGACCAGCGAGGGGCCATTATCCGCAGCCCGCCTCACATTTCCGGCCAGCTCCTCTGTCTGCAGCAGCTGTCTGTACAGACTACTATGAGTTTAATGACCCAGGAGGGCCCTGTACTGAGGATGAGAGCAGACACGCAGAGGTCAGAGCTTTACAATGTTAATCAATGTTTAAACCCGACCGTCACAAGCTCTTTCTCTAAAGCTGCGCTATTCTCCTTACTTCACCAGCCAACCAGCAAAAGTCAATGTCACGCACTTCTGCACACACACACGGACTTTTCCAGACGGCCAGCCCTGAGCTGAGAGTTGAGAGGTCTTGTTTAAACCTTATATAAGATGTTTACTTCAAATATATGTATTAGACATAACATTTATACTGCTTACAAGTACAGAATGTAACTACTATACGGCTAATACTATCTCTACTACTTCTTGTCACTGCAGTTTTGCTTTAAAATGTGTGTGTTTGAATTAGGGCGCGGCAATATGACCTAAAATCAGTATCACGATATAAGAAAGAATATATTTGACGATATACTGTAATTGATAAAATATTTCAAAATCCCAGCCTTACGCCTATTGGGAAT
>OMNZ01108498.1:10111-23264 GCA_900303255.1 Lesueurigobius sanzi
TCTGCACACACACACGGACTTTTCCAGACGGCCAGCCCTGAGCTGAGAGTTGAGAGGTCTTGTTTAAACCTTATATAAGATGTTTACTTCAAATATATGTATTAGACATAACATTTATACTGCTTACAAGTACAGAATGTATTATTACCACAGCCACCACTCCAGCTACGTCTTCAACTACTATACGGCTAATACTATCTCTACTACTTCTTGTCACTGCAGTTTTGCTTTAAAATGTGTGTGTTTGAATTAGGGCGCGGCAATATGACCTAAAATCAGTATCACGATATAAGAAAGAATATATTTGACGATATACTGTAATTGATAAAATATTTCAAAATCCCAGCCTTACGCCTATTGGGAATTTAGTCTTTTATTTTTTTCTTTTAGCGCCATGCTAATTTCCTGCAAATTTGATCTACTCAAGCAACATATACCTTCAATTCCTTCTAAGCAGCTGCCTCTAAAGCCTGAACAGTCAGTGTTGATGCTGCTCTGAGTGGAGCTGAGCAGAGCATTAGCTGTGACCTCCGTCTGGTCCTGACTTCAGTCAAAATCAGCTGAGTCACATGCTAATTATATCACATCCACAACGATATCAAAAATTACGACGGTATCCAAAACTCATACCGGTATATCGATATACGATATGGCCCAGCCCTGGTTTGACATCAAGATTGATCTCACAGTTGCACATACAGAACCAGTCACAAGTTTGGAAACACTTTTTTATGTATTGTTCTTTCTTTATGTTTAACACTATTTACATTGTAGATCAGGGGTGCCCAAAGTTTTTCCATGAAGGGACAAAATTAGCAACTAAGAGCCAAACGCAATATGTTTTTTCATATAGTACAACAGATTTATGATTAAATATTCTTTAATTACAGTGCTATTGAGTAGAACATGCTGTTTTGGTGTCTTTAGTAACTATTGACTCTATTCAGTTACAAATTAATCAAAGAAGTAGATGCTTCTTACAAATCTAAGCTCCATCTCAAGGGTCAAATGAAACCTCTTGGAGGGGCAAGTTGCCCCTGTTGTAGATTCTCACTGAACAAACAGATGGAATTATGTTTTTAACAAGCTGAAATAATATACAAAATTTTTTGTATCGTCATATTGTGAATTTGAAATGTATTTGAATTTTACGCTTTGATTTTTTTTTTCCACTGAAAAAACATTTTTTTCCCATAAATTTTCAGTTCAGTGTTTTATATTAAAAATGAAAATATCACCTTTTAAATATTCAATATATCAAATACAACAGTCTAAATTCAGAGTGTAAATTTAAAGTAATAAAAAATTCAAATAGAAAAATTCGTCCTTAAGGTAAGGCAAGGTACACTTTATTAATCCCCGTAGGGAAATTCGTTCTCTGCATTTGACCCATGCTCGATGCAATCCGTCAGGAGCAGTGGGCAGCCGTGTGCATGGTGCATCTCGAGCCAGGCTCATGGTCAGAATCACTTAGCCTGAGGATTTAACCTAATGTGCATGTTTTGGGTTAAATGTTAAATAAAAAAAATCCTGGACATAAAGACCTGAGCAATTGATCCAGAGTCAAACCAACCTCTGTTTCATCAGGAAACAGAACAAGGACCAATTAAAATGTTCAGATTTGACTCGCCTAAACTCCGCCTTCCTCACTTGTTAATCCCGCCCACAAAAAGACATCGGCCAATAGGAAACACCTTGAGTCTCTCCTTTTCAGTCTCCAGGATCGATTGCTCAGGTCTTGATGTCCAGGAAGTTTACTGTGAATTTTTCACTGCAAATTTCAATCTGAATTTCTTCTGTTTGATTTAAAAGCTTGAATTCTTTTTAAATGTAATATTTTAAGGGCAAATTTGAATTTTTTTTTTACTTCTAATTTTACACTCTGAATTTTACAGAGCCTGGCAAAGGACATGAAGGAAAAAAGGAGGGAAACAAATATTAAATAAATAAATATAAAAGTTTTTTTTTTTTACAAACTCGGGATCCCGAAGTCAGGATTTATTAATTTATTTTTTTCCTCCTCGTTTTTTTGTCCACTGCCGGGCTCCGTAGGATTTAGACTGTTGAATTTAAGGCTTGAAAAAAACAAAAAAACATTGAATATGTAAAAGGCTATATTTTTTATTAGATTTTTTTTTGTTGAATTTTACACTTGCAAAATAATAGGGTGAATTTTTAAAAGGTGAAATTTTCATTTTGAATGTAAAACACTGAACTGAAAATGTAGTGTCTGAAGTATGGAGACAAAAACAAGTTTTTTCAGTGTTACAAAAATAGTAAAATTCAAAAACATTTAAAATTCACAATGTGACGACACAAAAAATCTTCCAAAAAATAGATTCTTCAAAACAGCTGCATTTTTTTTTGATTACGGGTTTGATTACTTTTGACATTTTCTCATTAAGCTTCACGATGTCGTCACAGAAATGGTTTTCATTTCACAGACTGTTGAAAACCATGAAGCTCAATGAGAAAATGCTAAGAATAAAAAGTGTCTATTTTGAAGAATTGAAAATACAAAACATATTTTGAGTTATTTGACTGTACTGTTTTCTACATAATTCCATGTGTTCATATGAAGATAAGGAAGTTATCTTAAGTTCGGGAGCAGGACCACACCTCCTCTCCCCATCTGGTCTCCCCTCTAAGCAGCCTGTCCACTCACCTCGTCCTCCCGTCTCAGTGCCCCTCCCTCCTCACCCTCATTAATCTCGTCTTATTCTCTTTTTCAGATATCGGGGGGATACAGGCCCTCTCTGAGCCGCTCATGATTTCCGCCTCGCTTCGTCTTTTCCTAATAAATTGTTTGAGCATCATTCATGTCTGAGGTTGTGGTCCTTGCTAGTGAATCATGCCTTCAATGAGAATCGTACAATGTAAATAGTGAAAATTAAGAAAAAACAGTGCATAACAACTGTTTCCAAACCTTTGACTCATACTCAACGCTATAAAGAGTTGGATTGAAGAAGCCACATTACCTGAAAAGAGCAGGCTGTCCTCACTGTCCTTACGGCCTGCTTCTGTGTAGATCTGCCCATATTCCCTCATCCAGTTCATCCATTGTTCATCAATATTACTGTCGTCTCCCATCATTTCCGGAGAACTCCCCCAGGTTTCCTCGGTCACGCCCATCTCCCTTTGGGGCTCAGGAGTTGGCGGCTTTGAGGCCAAAAGAGGAGAAATGGAGGGACAAGTTGGAGAAGTTGGAGATCTATTAACTTCGCTGTAGCTTGGATTGAGCGGTAGATACTGCGGCCTTCTCAGAACCTTCGCATGTTGGTGATTCTGTTTCAACACGCTTCCTTCTTGCAACTTTAAGACTTGTTTCACACTATGGCTAAGCGCTTCCTCCAACGAAAGGAGCTCCTTATTCAGCAACGACTTACTATCATTGAATTCCACATCCTCGTGATCATTTCCAAGCAATGTTTTTGAACATTTTTCAAAACTCATGAATCCACCGTTGTCCTTAGTCAAGTCAGAACTCGTCAGGCTTACCCGGCGGATGATGCCTTCCACTTCTGCGATTTTACCCAGAATTCTACATGCCGCTGTCTCCTTCTGAAGCTCCTCAAGTATTCGCAAAGAACTCTTCTCAATCCTTTGACTGACTTGATCCTTTTTGGCTTCATAAATTGTCTGGTTGTCATATTCAGAATGGTCCGAATCAGCATTTTCTTCACCGAGTTTTATATTAGACAATGGGCATTTTGGAAAATACAAAAAGTCTATCGCTGGGTTTAAATTCCATACTGAGTTTTTGATATTTTGTTGGTTTTTTGGTGCGGGATCTCGTTCAAAATCTCTCCCAAATGTCCATTTTGTTGAGATGTCTTCTTCCGAGTTGTTAGTTTTAAGCTGGCTCTGGTTTCTCGACTTGAGTGGATTCCCTGATGCCATCTTGACTTTCAAGCTGCTCTTGCTAACTCTCCTGTCCCCACTCCCCCTCCTCCTATAGATTTCCGATCCGAAAAGCCCATATTTTGGAAGGTTCTGCTTTCTTTTAGTCCCCTGCTGGTTGCCCATGTTCGCTTGGCATTCCGGACAAAGCGGTACGAGTTTGAAAAGCCCCTGGATCTCTAAAGACTTGTCAAGAGATTGGAGAGTTTCTTTAAAGTCTTTGAGGGCCAATTTGTGGTGTTCTCGCACCGCCTCTCTGCAGCTACAGGTCAAATCCATGGGGCTGGGGGCTTTAAAAGGGGCAGTCCGACCCACGGGCGAGAGAGACACGCTGCTCCTCTCCATAATGGGTGCATACAGGCGTAAGGTAGAGTGTTTGCTCTCCATAGTGGACCAAAACTAATTGCCAAAGCCAGTCCTGGTGAAAGAAGAGTAGCATATTATTTATTACAGTAAGCAGACACAGTATATTTTAATTTATGACTTTGAGAAATAATTGTGCTACAAAGTAAGCCCGATATTATTTTTTATATGTGGTGGATGTGCAGAAGTAAATCTGCGGTCCTGAATCTGCAGTGGCTCCAGACCATTGTATTATTATGATATTTTGCAATATTGTATAATTAATTAATTATAATTTGTGAGCCTATTGCATGTTACAGTATTGCACCAAGTTGTCGGTCTATTACAGGCCTATATTCATAAACATGCAAGAAGTCTGGAATTTGGCTTTTAATTTTAAATTAGAAGTAATATTGGGTAATATTAAGGCTAACTTAGGGATTTTACAATAAAGCTTTACATAAACATATAAAAATATATATAATTTCACAATTGTATGATCAGCAAAGCAGCAGATATTATTGTTTCAGCTCTATATGTTAGGATGTGCAGTCCTGCGGTCGTGTATGTGATGTATGTGATGATCCTGAATGTGCAGCGGCTCCGGTCTGCAGGTTTACAGCAACAGTAGCCGTGCGTGTGTTGTTTAAGGTAATTGTTTGTCACGAAACATGAAAGTCCTGATTAAATCAGCTCTATGGCCCTAACACAGCGCCCCCTGCTGTCACTGTTAACATCAAACACAGGATTACGTACAAGATAAAAATACAACGGCTTCAATATCAGGCAAAAATATCTAGTTAAAGACCTGGTGGAAGAGTGGAAGTTTGATATTATTGTTGCATTGAGCATTGAGCGTTGAACAATTATTTAAGTATACAAAAAATGTCACTCTTCACCAAGTTATTATTGCAACATGACATTTTTACAGCAAATTCACTATGAATACTAAGGGACTCCATAAGAAGCCATTTTATACTAGAAATAAACCTAAAATAAGGTTTGGAAACAGAGATTACATTAACTGAAAAAGTCTATGATATGTCAGAATAACCTAGAAGGTCCCGGGTTCGATCCCGGGCCAGGACAGGGCCTTTCTGTGTGGAGTTTGCATGTTCTGCTCGTGTCTGCGTAGCTTTCCTGCGCAGGTGCTCCAGTTTCTCCTACCACTAAAAACATGTACAAAAGATCATGGTGAATGGGAGTGTGTTTGTGAATGAGAGTGTGGGACAACGGATGGAAATTAGCCCATGGCTACAATCCAGTCAGAGTGGTGTGTTTATATCCTCATGTGTGTTCATTAACATGCACTGTCCCAACCAAAATAAAAAAATTAATCTAAAATCAAGCCATCGTCATCTTTAGAGAGTTTTACACATGTTTTAACACAATGTAGTTTCCAAATTCATGTTCCATGATTCTGCTCACAAATTATATTTAGATTTGCCTCCATTTATCCCGTAATTTTTTTTTCTTACATGCATAATACTAAGTATATATGAGAGATTAATTAATGAAGGATAAAAATAGCTCACAGCAGATTTTTTTTTTACAACCCTGTCCTTCAAAATAACTGAGAATTGTCCCTAGCGACTGTGAAACCACTGTTTGGAAGTTTTAAAGCAAACTGCTTTAAAGGTGCGTTATGTAACTTTTTACGTGAAAAACAAAACAAAAACTGGATATTTGTGCATATTTCACTTTTAAGTGATCCAGTGGCTGTATGGGTACAGCATGGCACATTCGCTTCAACTTTACTTTCACTGGTGTCACCTGTAGAGTATGGTGATAAATATCTAAAAAAAATTTAAAATGGAGATACGTATCTGCTTTTGCAAATGAACTCTTCAATTGTTTTTTACGCCTTTGTAACAGGAAGCTACAGAAACCCTAAAACAATTGATCCTGGAGCGTGTAGAGGCCACTGTAATGGAAAATAAAGGTGCCATGCTGCATCCATACAGCCACTGGGCGACTAAAAGGTAAAATACGCACTCAAATCAAGTTTTTGTTTCACTGAAACACAGTTACATAGAGCAGTTTTAAAATGAAATACTGAAGTCTCGTAGTGGAATAAAATGTTACTTACTTGTGGAGGAAAGCTTCTGCATACAGGACTCTCCTCTGCAACATTCGCTCAGGCTCTGATGTCAACATCCATCCCCTCTCGATGGACAGCAGATCAGCCAATAGCAGCTCTCTTGGATGACTCGTGCGCTCCTCGTCGGATTAGAGCCAGTGGGACTAATCCCAGTGAATTCACAGGTGAAGACTGGAGCAAAGTGAAACACAGATGGTGGGGTTATTACTGTTAATGAAGCCAATCCTCTTGACTCCAATCAGTCTGGAGCTAATCAACAAAACAAGTAAGTGTCACTGGATGAGGCGCATATGTTTCACTCACAGATTAACTTTAACGAAAGTTTCAGTTTGTCTTTTGTTTTGCAATGAATTTAGGCCAATGTTTCCCAGCCTTTTTCTCTCAGTGACCTGTGGACCCTCTCACCCTCTTTCCAACCTGACAACTACTGTGGTTTTAGGAAAATATTTCACGATACTCAATATAATAGGTTGCGTTCACGTGACATCACAACATTCCACAGAGCCTATACAGTGCTCATAAGTTTACATTCCCTTTTAATCTTTTGGCCATTTTTCATAGAATATAAATGATAACACAGAAACTACTCAAATGTCCCTGATCTAACGTTTACATGACCTTCAACAACTGCCAGGAAAACTGTTCAGAAGCAAAGAAAAACTCACTTCAGCTGAAATACAGGACTCTCTGAAAAAAATGTATGTTTCAAGATGCACAATATATAAACTTTTGATCAGGGACATTTGGCTAGTTTCTAGTTGAAAAGCATAAACAAACAGTGGCTTCATGCAACCACCAAGCATGAGTGAAATAAAGATTTTTGTGTTATCATTCAAGCTTACACACCCTGACATTCTGCCAGGGGATGTGAAATTTTGGCCAAAACTATACTAACTATAGTAACTGTCAAAGATAGATTTTTAGTTGCTAATTTTTCCATAATTCCTGGGCTGATCCACAGGATATATGAACTACGGTCTAATTATTTTCTCATAAAGGTCCAAAAGTGGAGACAATATTTAAAAACATTGGCCAGTAGAAAGGACTTTCAGCCATAAGAATAAGATGGCAGGTTTGTGAATCCAGTCACTGTCAAAAAATGACCAAGTACAAGATTTGTATTTTTTCTTTTTGTATATTTATTTCAAATCCTGATTGTCTCCCGATTGGCACCTGCCCCCAAACGTAAATAGAATTCAATAACGTGAATTAGATTATTAGATAAGATAAGATAATACTTTATTGTCAGATCAGAGATCTGAAATTTGTTTTGCAGGGTCAGCAGCTTCAAATGAACACAAACACAAGGACATCACACAGATACAAGACATTTCACAGAGACATGAAAAGCAATTGTCCACTTGCCATTACACGGTTTGATTTTATGAATTAAGCACCTCATTTAGTTTCAGGATGGACTGATAGGGAAAGGGGAAAGGGACTCTTATTTGTATAACGATGTTCTTAGCCAGCCGCAATGTGCAACCTATTTCAATGGTTATTAAAGGAATTCTAGAACAACACACAAAAAGCATGAGAATAATATTCCATTATCATTCTATCAACCAAGTTTGTTCCTTTTTTGTATCAAACTGGGGGCCTCCTGTAAAGGAGGCGGTTTAGGTCATAGTTATAAAATATGAAGATCTACACAAAAAACTGTACACACACAAATGGCCAACAGTTCTGCATGAAACATTGTGCTAGGGTCAATGTAACAGAAGCTTTATGTTTCAAAGGCACACATGCACCAGATTCTTTATACACTGACCTAGAAGCGGCATACGTAAGACTTAGTATGATCGAACACTGACCTGGATATACTGCACATGACAGGCTGGACAGCAGTGCCCCACACAGAGAGGCACACATGGCCCACAGCGTTAATCTGACTCTCTGGAAACTGTGGACAGATGTCTGTGACTATATGCGTTACACAGGTAAGAGAAATAACTAGCAGCTGCTGTCATTGAGACCACAACAACAGACATGGCTCAAAGCTAATCTGCAGTAGTGGGGCAGGAGAGGGACAGAGGAGCTGTTCACATGGGTGGCTTCAGCAGTGAGGCCAGTGTTACTAGTTAGTGCCAACACTAGAGGATTTTAAATCTTTTGAGACTGGAGATCTGTGCACAGACCAGACACACTTAAGGACAGACATGAGGACACACATACACACACATGAGGAGTCCCACCACAGATCATGCCATGAGAGAAGGAGAGGTTTTATTGAGCCACGCCTCCTCAGACTAAAAATCTGGCTAAAAATCCTCTAGTGTGTGTCCAGCTTTACTCTAATACAGGGATCTCCAACCAGTAGCTCGGGAGCTACCGGTAGCCCGCCAGCCCTTTCCAAGTACCTCGTCAAAGGATTTCTACATTTCTATATGCTTGATGAGATTTTAGATGCATTTTTGTTGTTCTGAGCAAAATATCTCCAAACATGCATAAAGCAGAAACTACTATGATTGTCTTTTATTGAGTTGAATGATCATCTTGGCAGTCCCAGAGGCCTAGTTACACCTGTTTCTTTGAAGTATAAGTAGCTCGCTGCCATTTTTGTTACGCAATAGTGGCTCGCAGGGTAAAAAAGGTTAGAGACCCCTGCTCTAATATGAGCCTCTTTTTGAGTAACGAGTAATCTAACGCATTACTGTTTCCAAACCAGTAATCAGATTAAAGTTACTATTTAGTCATTTTCCTTAGTAAAAATATGTATTTATTTTTGGTGAGTGATGCGACATCTGTGTCATGTTTTCAGCCAACAACTGTTGACGTTACTGTTAAAAGCATCGTGGCATTTGAGAAACAAATGACAACTACCAAAACAGATACCTAAACAGATATGAGAGTTAGACTTAAAAATAAGTTGATGGTTTGTATTTTGAAAATGTGAAAACACTGAGCATAAATAATGTAATGTATTTGTAAATAATAATATGGACGTTAATAATATTCCACGTTTTGGAACAACTGTATTGTATTTGTAAAGGCTGTAAAGAGAGACTAAACAGAGAGCAAGGGTTTGTCAAAGTACTGAGGGGCAGATAACATAAGATTACTCTTCTTTCTGTGCCCTTTCATTTGACAGTTTTGTTGTTTATTGTTTTTTACTTTTGAATGAAATAAATAAATAAAACCGTCCATCTGTCTTTGTGTTACATTCTGGTATGAAAAGCGCTCTATAAGCAGAGATTGGTTGATTGATTGATTGATTGATTGATCTGTGTGGTGGAGCTGTTGTCGGCAGCTGCTGAAAGTAACTAATAAAGAAACTTATAATCTAACTTAGATAGTTTTCAAAGTAATCAGTAAAGTTACTTTTTAAAGGAGTGATTAGTAATCAGTAATCAGATTACTTTTTCAAGGTAACTGTGGCAACACTGGGCTGCAGGGTCAAAGTTCAATAGGCCAAGTCTGTCTAAATGTAATGATAGTATAATCCAGTGAGTGGTGTTGATGGTTAGGTTAGTTCTTTTTGTTCAGGCCTAATTATTTATTTACATGCATTTATTACAAAGGCTACTTGCATTTCAATGTGTCACCACTAGGTGTCTGTATTGGATTCAAAAGTTGACTTCCTTCAGACAGTAGACTACTGACTTTGAAAAATTATTCTGACAAAAAAATATGGAAATTAGAAAAAATTATTAACAATCTTAGCATTTTTTACTTTGAAGGTTTAACACTCTTAAACTAATTGACAGAAGGGAGTTTTGGGGTTTGTCGATCTTTATCATCGATATCATTTCTTGTGGGTATTGTGCCACCTCCTGATTACAGAATAAACTTGTCTCAGACAAGTTTTTGACGGCTCTTAGTCGTCCAGGAAGTCTTGAAATCGTGGTCTACGTCCCATTTAAAAAAACATTTCACCCAATAAATATAACAATTCAAGATTTTTTTTATTGTTGAAAAACCTAAAAAGAATTAAGAGATGTGTCTTTGCTGCACGGCTCACCTCTCCTCAGACCTGACTTGTAACTTTACTGGGAGCAGGAACGTCTCCTGATAGGTAAGGTCCCCATCCAACCCACTGCAAAAATATAGTTTTCTGTTTCTAGCTGGTCATTAGGAGCATGTTTACATTGATGGCAACAGTATAATCCAAAATGTTACGCAGTGTGCCTTTAAAGACCTGTAACTTGTGCTTACTTGTCACACTTTCTAACCACTTGAAGTCTTGAATCGACGATTCAAGACTCACTACGCCTTGTCTCAGATAGAAACAAAGCCTGGTAGTGCGTGCCAGTAGCCAGACTAGACAATGCAGAGTGTAGGCTTATACTTTTAACTTTCTTCTTTTAAGGAAATAGCAGAGAGCATAGTGAAGAATATACAGATCTATTGATTTGATCTAATAAATATCAATATAATTACTGATGCTGCAATCCATTTACATTTTTCCATCTTCATTCATAACTTTGCAGCGTGTTACTTCAGGCAGCTACTATGCGTCATGCGCCACGGGCACAAAAGACTAATAGGCTAGTAGGCTACTGTAATTGATCATTTCATCCACACTCCTTTTCTCGTGGGACGCGCATCAGCATCTCCATCCTCCGGGGCGAGAACAGAGCCTGTGGTTCTCTGTCATCCATCCACCTGCTCTGCACTGCTGCTGGGGGTCTGGGGCTGTGCGGAGAGGCGGGGGGCGCAGAGGGGGCTGTCGGAGGAGAGCAGCGGAGAGAGAAGGAGGGGTAGTGTGGAGGGGGGCTTGCCGGGCTGCCCTATATGGCTGTGGATGAGCTCTATGCTAATATCGGCTTGAGAGGCACAGCATCGCGTTTCTGCCGCCAGTCAGTGGTGGCTTGCAGAGTCTGAGCAGGCTCCTTCACAGCCATGGCTGAAGGCGGAGAAGGGGAAGATGAGATCCAGTTCTTGAGAACAGTAAGTAAAGCTCGTGTCACACGGGGCTGGGGCTGTCCTTTTGTGGTGCCATTTCACAATCGCCAAATTACGCACAGAGGCGGCGAGCGACCGCGGGCACACTGTCACTTTAGTTCCCAGGGGCATGGCTGCGGAAGTTTTGGATAAATTGCCCAGTTAGACTTGTATTTTGTGCACGGTTTGCGCTCAAGTTGCCGCAGGTCTCTACGGCACACACCTGTCGGCAGGGCTCTCGCGCAGTGGAAGAATGTGAACGAGAGAACGTGCAGGTGCAAGGGCAAAATGGTTTAACACCGGCATTCCGAGCCATTTGAAGTCTCGCAGCCCGTTAATCTACATGTTTCACAAATCACATTATGTCGCCTTCAAACAGCCGCAGCAATTTATATTTAGATGGATGTTTTCTCTTGGGCTCAAGGAGTTTTAATAAGTTGTTGCTCGCACTCACGCTAACCCCCCGCGATTACTATTTTAGTTGTTTGACGCAGATTGCTTACGGCGCCCTGCTCATGTGGATATGCACAGCAGTTCTACTTGTAAATGATATGACAGCTTGTATGTTGGTGTGGTGGGAATGTCTATCGGGGGTTTCTTGACTAGGCACGTATGGCTGAACAGTGGCCCAGGCGTTGCATTTGTATTTTTCAACGATTGTCTATCCTCATATCTCCATGTTTATAAATCAGTAAGGAAACTTTATGCACAGAGTTATTTTAACAACCACAGTTTCAATGGTTTGTTTTTTGTGTCATTCCACTGCTGTCTTTCTAAAATTCAGGCTCAAATGTCTGTGATGTCTATGATGGAGAACTGGCGTTGCTGAATTGATAATAAAATACAGTGATAATATATAGTCAATAATAATCTTTATCTTTTGAACATTAAATTCATAGTGTACCTTTTCCTTCCACCAGTTTGACAAGCTTTGATAAAGTTGTCTCATTCAATTTCCTATTCCTAACCAGTTCTCAGTCTGTGTCCCGCCACTAAATGCATAAATTGTACTTTTGTTTGCAGCACTGAATAAAACATAAAGCAAAGGTGTATTCTACAAAGACACGATTGTCCTCGACTTTTACAATTCACATCAGAAGACATTGAAGTTTTTTTTAGTACATTTGGTTGGCATTAGCCGGAATTACAAAACAAAGGCTTTTACAACACTGTGAAAAAATATATACAGTTGTGGCCAAAAGTTTACATTCCCTTTTAATCTTTTGGCCATTTTTCATAGAATATGAATGATAACAAGAACTGAGTTTACTCTTTTGAAATCATAATGAAACAGAAACTACTCAAATGTCCCTGATCTAACATTTACGTGACCTTCAACAACTGCCAGAAAAATAGTTCAGGAGCGAAGAAAAACTCACTTCAGCTGAAATATAGGGTTCTCTGACAAAATTGGACTCTCTTGTTTCAAGATGCATAATATGTAAACTTTCGATCAGGGACATTTGGTTAATTCTGGTCCCTAATCAAAAGAGTCTAATTTTGTCAGAGAGTCCTGTATTTCAGCTGAAGTGAGTTTTTCTTGGCAGTTGTTGAAGGTCATGTAAACGTTAGATCAGGAACATTTGAGTACTTTCTGTTTCATTATGATTTCAAAAGAGTAAACTCAGTTCTTTGGCAATAAATGGCTTCATGCAACCACTAACCATGAGTGGAAATAAAGGTCTTTGTGTCATCATTCATATTCTATGAAATGAACAAGTTTACATACCATGACATTCTGCCAGCGTATGTAAACTTTTGGCCACAACTGTATCTTTATGAGTTAAAATCAGTCAAATTGAGAATATTTGGCCTTAATTTGAGTTATTCTATCTTGTCAAGTAAAAAATATCTGTCATTTTTTTCCACGTAACATGAGATTTGTGCAATAAGAAATGAGATCTTATTTTAGTACAATTTGAGTAT
>OMNZ01108498.1:23284-37116 GCA_900303255.1 Lesueurigobius sanzi
GCCGATACAGAGTACTACTCCGATACCACGGTGTAAATAAAAACACTAGCAAAAGTCTGTAAAAAGACCCCAAAGCTCATAGCACATGGCTCATTCTGCAGATAAAATGTATTCTGTCCATGTTCTGTTTCTACTCTAAAGATTAAATGAAAGCAAAAAAGGAAACACAAATGTATCTGCTGTGAGGATAGAGGTTTTAGTGTCTGCAGAGCCCAGAAAAACACATTGTGGTATCGGAGAGGTTTTGGTTCAGGTACTCGCCGATACCGATACCTGAAAAATCTGTGGTATCGGCATGAAATCCGATACCAGTATCGGTATCGGAACATCCCTAGTCAAATTGAGAATATTTGGCCTTAATTTGAGTTATTCTATCTTGTCAAGTAAAAAATATCTGTCATTTTTTTCCACGTAACATGAGATTTGTGCAATAAGAAATGAGATCTTATTTTAGTACAATTTGAGTATTCTACTGGCAAAAGATTTTACTGACCTACTCAAAAAAGCTGAAAAAGTATTCCTTTTTCAACAAAAAACTTTCTTATTTTGAAGTTTCCAATTGTATATCGTCAAAGTCTACTGTGTGTGTCTGCGCTAAACCCTATCAAAGTCATTATTTTATTGCTGTAGTAGTTGTTTTTATTCAAGATTAATTGCAGGGAGGTGGGCATATGGGGCAGACGAAATTTATTACCAACCAAGCAAGATTTACAGTACATGCAAATGTGATTTTATTGGAAATGCTGTAACTCTGGCTTTCATTAGTTTCCTTTTACATCTGTGCATACAAAATACAAAGGAAAATGAGGTGGGGGAATGCAAAGAGAGGAAGAGATTGAATAAAAAGATGGTCATTGACATTGCTTTTTTATAGATCGCAGCAGAACTGGGGCAACAATGTTCAAAGTTTGTGGTCACTGGACAAGAGACTATGCCATAAACCAACCCAGACACATGAAAGGATAAGCTGGAAAGGAAAAAAGTGGGACTACTAAAGAGCCTGTAGTTTAAAACTGTAGGTGGAGGGTGGAGAATTCTGTGGCGTGAACTTTATATGGTAACTGTCCAAATGCAGATTTCTAATTTCTCTGTAATTCCTGGGCCAATCCACATGAAACAAAAACTGTTACAAAGCTAAATGCAGGGCCGGTCCAGCCTAATAAGCAGACTAGGCAGCTGCTTAGGGCCCCGAGACCAACAGGTTGATAGAGCTGTAAGTGTTGCGTGCCTCATGAATTTCCCTCAGATGACAATGTCTCCTTAAAATAACTACTACACTGCAAAAAGAAGTACAATTTTCATAAAATTTTATATCTGCCCCTGTTTTTAGAAACTAATTTCAAAAGAATTGCCAGGGCATAAATGATTCATTATTTAAAATGAGTACCGTATTTTCTGGAGTCGCACCAGCGGAAAAATGCATAATGAAGAAGAAAAAACATATATAAGTCCCACAGGACTATACAATAAGGTGCATTTTTTGGGGGGAAATTTATTTTACAAAATCCAAGACCAAGAACAGACATTTGATCTTGAACGGCAAGTTATGATAATAACAATAGAATAGAGAACAACAGGCTGAATAGGTGTACAGTATGTTAACGTAACACATTGATGGTTATTCAGCTACACGAAGCATAAACAAC
Organism: Lesueurigobius sanzi; assembly: GCA_900303255.1. Taxonomy (NCBI): domain Eukaryota; kingdom Metazoa; phylum Chordata; class Actinopteri; order Gobiiformes; family Gobiidae; genus Lesueurigobius; species Lesueurigobius sanzi. The sequence goes on from OMNZ01108498.1 coordinate 24,931, forward strand.
CAACTGAATAGGTGTCTGGTATGATAACATATTCATTAATATATAAGTTGCACCTGAGTATAAGTCGCAGGATCAGCCAAACTATGAGAAAAGGTGTGACTTATAGTCCGTAAATGTTTTAATCTAATTTTGAGTGTGATTAGACATTCTTTCCTTAGTTAATCTTACCCCACTGGCTGAATTTGACTAATTTCTAGATTTCTTTGTGCAGCGAAGTCTACTGTCTTTTACAAACATTGAAGGTTTAAGGGCAGGGTGTAATTTATGCTAATATACTGTACTGTATATCTATCCAAAATTAAATTGAAGTTTAATTTCATTCAAAAACTGTTTCTCTCCCACAGAGTTGTATTGCCACCTGTTCCCAACTGAAATAGACGTCTGTAATGTGAACGCAACCTATTAAAAATGACTAATACATATTTTCTCTTCCTCATAGCACCTGTTAGCGGGTGGGACACAAGTGTCTGTAAATATGATTTGCTATAAGAAACAAGGGTGTGAGTCAATTCAACAAGTGCTAAATTCTGATGTCTGGGCATTTGGGCTGCAGCTCTTGTAGGACTGTCAGAAGGGCTGAACAATTTTGAATAGATTAGAAGAATGTCATGAATCTCTGGACATGTTTATAGAGGTCTATGCTTGCAGTTTTATAAGCTAGTTATTGAGACCACATGGAGATGGGATGTTTTGTTTACAGAGGAAACGGCATTCTATGAATAATTGCAGCCTTAAAATTGCGATTTCGATTCAAATGACGTTCTTAATTGTTGGCCTACTGTAGTCTGTGGTTTAGTAGTGACCTGATGATAGGAGGGGAGTGATTTGTTTTTGTGTACACCAAACAAATTTTGAAATTGTTGTAATCTCCAATTGTATCTTCATCTTTCTTTTACACTCTATGGTTAAGAGCTTTCTAATGGCATATGGCATGTCTACATTCACTTTGATAAAGTTGGTGAAAGCTATTTTATAAAACTGTAAGAGAAAAAACAGGTATTGATTGAGTATTGGATATTTGGAATCCTGATATTGCATTTTTTCTGATCATCTAATTACTATGTTTGTGCAACTAAACAAGCTTTACGACAATTGGCTGTGTTGTTTTTTGTAGGGACAACATTTTACAATCCTCCTATTTATGTTGGGTGTGATATGCTGACCCATGCCTCTCTGGTTTCTACTGTCACAAAGGCATTCTGCTTATCTGATGACAACAGCAAAGCGAGCAAGTGGGGCTTCCCTGGGGTCCACAGAGCCCCCTTATTAAAGCTCAGTGCTGAGAGAAACCTTTGCCCAAAGGAAACACTAACATACGAGTGCTAACATTAAAGACCAAAGCTGGCATACAGCCGGCATGTGTTTTGTCTAACTGATGCTGTCAACAACTGCATAATACATGCAAGTCTTTCCATTGTTTTAGCGCTGCATAAGATTAGATATTTGTATAGTAAACACAGCTAATGTAAAATGACCTGACAATGCTATCTGGATTTGACGCATTAGAGTCTGTAAATAGGTTGCGTTCACGTTATTCTATTACAGTTGGAGCAGGTGCCAATACAACTCTGTGGGAGAGAAACTGTTTTTGAAAGACATTTTCAAAAAGAAAATTAAGAAATGTTTTCCCTCATCATTATTTGGTGGTGATTGGATTTACAAACCTGCCATATTATTCTTTTGGCTGAAAGTCCTTTCTACTGGCAAACATCACACATGTTTTTGAGTAGTGTCTCCACTTTTGGACACCTTTATCAGAAAATAATTAGACCTTAGTGCATTTTACTAGCCCAGAATTGTCAGCTGCCCTCCACCTCAATTTTAAACTATAGGCTCAACAGAATGGTATATCACATGAACCCAACCTATTGAGAATGCTTTGCTTAATATCAATTACAATTAATATCACAGCCAGAAATGTAGGGAATATGAACCACTGCTTCTTATGAGGTCAGCTGTGGCAAGATACAGTACACTAAAGGTTAATGAACAGTGACACAAACCAAAATACTACGTGCTCCAAAGGTCATCCTGCGACTTCTAGATCTCATTCTTTAGAAATGGGACAAAATTTGCTGATCATGTCATTGCTTTGACTTTGATGAACTGATCCTGGCATAACATTCTCTTCCCAGCTCCTTTACTTGCATGGTTTTGACGTGACCTTGTCCCGTCTAATCCAAGTCCCTCTGATGTCCCCTGGTCTAGATTACAAAGCTATGTAAAACATTGTCAAAATGATCAATGGTGCCTCATTCATTTTCGGACGTCGTGCGGTGGACAGTGTGAGGAGGTGGTGACAGAGGTCTAGACATTGTTAATCAATTTGGACTCGGACACTCTCTCTCACCTTGCTGATGATGTGTAACAGTGGGAAAGCTGGCAGTGGCAAGAGATTATCTGTCAAAGAAAACGGCAATGGACAACAACTCCGGGAAATGTTTCCCCTCTGCCTCAAAGCGAAGACTGATGCCTCTCCGGTAACTCTATAGTGCCACACTTCAGCGCACCTCTGTCCCACCCTCAAAGACACAAAAGTTTCAATTACTCAGCAGTCAGCACTCTCAGACATCTGTACTCAATCAAAAATAAGATGTTTTTGCTGTTTTGGACCAAACCATGATATTAAATGATGATTTATGTCGAGATTTTAGTTGGTAAAGGTTGAGAATACGTGCCTATTAGTTGCAATCATGACGGATGTGATTGTAATAGGTTGTGTTCACGTTACAGAATTCTATTTTAGTTGAAGCAGGTGCCTCTATGGGAGAGAAACAGTTTCCAAAAAGAAAATTGGCAAACGTTTTCCCTGATCATTATTTGATAGTAATTGGATTAAAAAAACCTGCCATATTATTCTAATGGCTAAAAGTCCTTTCTACTGGCCAACATCATTCACACACCTTTTTGGACACCTTTATAAGAAAACAATTAGACCTTAGTTCATATGTGCTGATGTTACGGCCACCTCTTCACCGTCAAGTCAGTGGTTTAATAAACAATATTCATCGATATACAGCTTTTATATATTTTGTCTCAGTAAAAGCACAAATTTACCTGACTAAACCTTGACTTAGAAAATACAGGGGCTCTTCACGTCTCAAGACAGTGGTTTATTGACCGAGACAGAACCGAAGCTCCCCCTAGTGTCCAGTTGATCGGATGTGCTTCATCAAAAGTTCTTTCAAAATATTAAACTGCAACCAGACATATCTCTACCAGAAATATTATTTATCAAAAAAAATAAACGTATTCATTTTCTTGTAACCATTACACTGCCAGAGGAGACGTTGAACTTTGTTTTTGTTTCATGTGGATAGGCCCAGGAGTAACAGAGAAAGGCCTAATCTAACCTAACCCACTTGTAGACCTAGGTTAATCCTTTACAAAAGATTATGGCAAAAACGCAACTAAATAATAAATAGGCCCAATTTACATATTGTAAAATGTAAATGATTATTCAAAATGCACTGCTGAAATTTAATATTTAAAATTTGACGTGTTACTTTGTTGACTTGACGTGTGGTTGAAGCACAGAGTCGGAGACAGTTGCTAGGAGACGGTAATAATTAAGAGCAGCTGTCAATCATGCAGGCCAGGCCATCTGCTCCATCCACAGGTCATCGGTGGTAGAGGATACTGAACAATAATGTAGGCTATCTGCAAAAACAACAACAATTTATTCAGGAGAAAAGGTATATGTGTAAATTAAAAGCTATAAATTATGACATACTCTTCTAGTTGTTTCTGACTTAGCGCATAGCCTACTCAGATAGGCTAGCTAACTCTAGCAGCAGTAGCTAGCGTTTGGCTCATGGCTTGGCTTTGGTAAGATTGCTATCTATGCTTCTCCACGTTCAGTTTAAAATGTATTTAATCCTTTGTCATTCTAGTCTAAAATAATTATTCCTTTTAACTCTCCAGACTTCAGGCTAACGTGTGACAATGCTAATCATGAAGCTATTTGGTGCTACCAGTGCGATCATGTTAGCCTCTGTGCTACGGTGAGTTGACCCACCTTCAGCCGTTTAGCGCACCATTTTGCTGCTCCACTAGATTCTATCTGGAGGTGTCGGTCCCCTCGTAGCATGTTTAGTCATAATTCAAGGAAGATTTGTAGAAAAAAGTTTAAGTTTCATACTTATTTCATCGTTGGTTATTGGTTAAATTTACACGACGTAACAAAGGTTTAATAAAATGCTAGATAGGACATGGCCATAGTAATACATTGGAACGAATGGCAAGCTCTGGCGGCCATGTTGTGATTGTCCTTTTGGACCTTAGTGCAATGTAAACAAATGGGAAATACCACTTATTTTTATGCTTTTAAAAAATAATTCTGTTCACTGCATAATTTTCCCCTAAATACTGACTGACCGTATGTCTAGTCAAGCAAGAAAATTAAGTTTTAGCAGTATTTGATTTTATTGTGTGATTCATATTGTGCTATATATGCTAAAAAGTACAGCAATACCTCCCTACTCTTGCTTCCTAAATAATAATTTGGTTTGTATGAGCACAGTGCTGAAAGAAGTTATATATAAGAAGATATACATATACATACATAATTTGACCAATATTTAGTTAGTGCACTTGTACAGTAGAATGAACGGTGCAAAATAGTGCAGTGTAAGACAATGATTAACAAAACTCCATATTTCAGAGTAAGTATGTATAGACTGAGACCTAGACTTACCAGCAATACAACAAATCAAAAACAATACAGTTTTATCAATGAAAACTGTGTTCCTGTTTTTGCATTAGATGCTATTAGAATTAGCCTCAGCGGCCAATCACAAGACGCAATGAGCATATGATTTGGCCCAGCCCTATTATAAAGTAATCTATATGATTTGGCCCAGCCCTATTATAAAGTAATCTATATGAAAATGGGATTTTAGAAATGTGTTAGGAATGTGTTTGAACCAGAACCATCTATTTAATTTAGCTGCTCACTCATTCATTATTATTATTATTATTATTATTATTTTTTAAATCAGGTATAGTGCCTTTTTAAGGTCTGATACATGTTTTTTCTTCTAGTAGTAGATCTTATTTTCCTCATCTTTCAGTATAGTATAATTCAGTCATTTGTTGAAAGTAAAAAATGGTATGCATCTAATTATAAAGCATTTGTATCAATTGTATTAACTTGCAGGTTACATTTTGTTAGCCTTAGTGTGATAGTGACCCAGAAAAGTGACCACACAAGTTGTGGAAAAATGCCTATCAACTCATAATGTTATAAATGTGTTAGGAAAGTTGAGAGTGAGTTTGGACCACGACTGACCATTTAATTTACTTGCTCCATCTTTCATTGTTTGTAAACAACGACCTGTAACCTCAGTGAACCAGGTAGTGCACTTGTTCCTCTATAAAGGCCAGGTGTTCATTGGTCACAGTTCGGCTGTAGAGGGCTTATTTGGGGTTTATGTTGTTCTGAAGCCTGCTGCATACCAAAGCCAGGAGTCTGGAGGTTTAAATTTAGCCTTTTTAAAGATGATGCTTCCACAGCACATACAGCTCTGCTCTTTGGCACGGCAGTATGCTACAAGCTATGTCCCAGTCAGGGCAGGATGAGACCAACAACACTTTAACACCATTTTTATAGGGATAAAGTCGCATTTAGATATCATATGCCTGATACCACAGGGTAATATACAGCATATTTCAAAGCTTAGCAGACGGAGGGAGAAGTTCTGTAGTCGGTGGGAGGCCAGTCACAGAAGAAAATAGCCACGGTTCATTTCCACAGTTGTAATTTTTTAATGCAGGATTTCACTGTGGATTATCACCCTGAATGAGTTTGTTTTACGGTGTTTAATTATTTGAAGTACATGACTTGTCTGTTGGATAATGTGGCTAATGCTAGTGGTGGCTTCAGTTGAGCCTGGGTGATGTAAGATGTTGAAGTCTTTACACAGTCCCACATGAGAGGAGTCGGGTGTCAGCATAGATCAAGAGGGATAATTACAAACATACAGTATGTGAGCGAGTGTATTAAATATCCCTGTTATAATTACCAAAATAAAACATGCAGCCATTGGTTTATTATAATTGATTCTGAAAGTGAGACTAACTTCTAGCTTTGAAAGGCAAGTTTTTATATTACTATAGTGTATAATCGGGGTTATGTGCTTGTAACAACTTTAAAAACAGTTGGTCACCTCTGGAGCCAAAGGAATCAGTGGAGAGACGCTGTCAGATCTAAGCTCCCTGCTGCTGATATAAATTGAAAGTGAAGGATTTCCAGTGTATTGATCGGGCCACCGGTAAAGGCAGTGCAGGCCAGTGTTTGGCAGCAGACTGAAAAGTACTGGACAGGACACTGTAGCAATTACGGACTGACTTGGATCTGATACAAACCACCACAACCATTTTGTCCTGTAGCAAAAGCAAGCAGTCACAAACAATGACTGCTTGTATATCTACACGAAAGCTGTCAAGAGTTAAATTGTTGCATGCAGATTCATGCCATGGCAATAGAACCTACAGCTGCATTATTAGTTGGTTTGTGCATTTACTAGAAGGTTTGATACAAACACACCTTGTCAGTGAAGCTGTGCATGAAAAGGTGACAAAAGCAATTTGTAAAATGCTCTATGCGTAGCTGCTGTGTTTTGCTTTGTTGTATGTTTAATTTTGGGGCTCTGGCCAAACATATCAGAAATGGCAACTCTATAAATAGAACAGTATGTGTACTTGATGGCAACTGTGGGGGAATTGTTTGACAAGGCAATACAAGGGTTTGATATAAAAGAAAAGGCTACGGTGGTAATTGTATATGAACATTTAAGACAGAAAAGTGTAAAGAAGTATAATTTATAATACAACAATTATTCCGTAGCTTATTTTTAGAATAAGGGTTGACTACATTAGTATGTGGGACACTCATTCTTTGGACAGTCAGCCTCATCTGTTCCAGGCGCTGAAGTAAGACTCAGATTAATAATGCATACAGTACGTAGTTGTCATTCAGTTGTATTTAGATTACATTTGTTTGAATGTCAAAATCAATATTAATGGGAATTTTTTTGTAAATTTGTTCTTTAAAATCTCTTCTATTGGACAGAAAATGCAAATTAGCCTTGGCTAAATGTTGTTTGTTTCCTGACAAATGTACATTTCCCTCTCAAATAAATAATGAATAGTTAAATTGTTAATTATTAGGTGACGAAAATTGGCTCAAATAGAGCAATGGTCACTTTTTAAACCTATTCTTAGTATTGGACAAAATCTTTACAGCACAGGCTCTTCACGGACAGGTCGGTCATGTGACTCTATAATGTGCAAGACTTTTGTGTGTAGTTCATTGCTGATGTGTGCAATTCAACACTTCTGTCGAGGATTTTGTGCCTCATATAAGCTATCTTGCATTTGCTCAGTGAGCAGACTCAGCAGCGGGAGTGAATGGAGTGTCGGTGCCGCAGCATAGATGAAGAGGAGGCTTATGTGTTAGCCTCAGGTAAATGTCTCTGCCCCCCCCCCCCCATCTTTATGATGATGGACTTTAGAGAGGCCTGCTTTCTATCCCTGACCAGACGCCTCCTGTCTCCCTGTCCTGCTGGGGAGGTGGGCGGCACAGCCTTGAGTACGCTTGGAAGCTTTCATTATCTGAAACTCACATAAAGCAATATACATGCAAAGAATGCCAAGAAAATCCCATTTGTCGTAAGAACACCTTATAAATCCTGAAGGCAGTGATCCATAGCAGAGCCTCGCGGAGCAAAACCTGCTTTACTGCTAAGTTTTTACACTTTGCTACAAGGCCACACAGATGTTGATCAAACTAAGGAAACACAATCTTGTCGAATGTCGAATAGTTTTGTTTCTATTAGTGCTGTCGATTAATTATTTTAATCAGATTAATCACAGGTACATTTTACTGTTATTATTGATTAATTATTTACATTTCCCAGCCATAAAACATGGTAATTTGAACTAAGCTAATAACGTTTTATTACGATTTCAGCTTATTAGGTTGATTTAATGTTTATTCAACAACAGTTTGTGTAAAATTGTAGTATCTTACAATAGAAATAACAAGTAAAATTAATTTTTGGGTCGTGGCTTGTCGTCCAATAGTGAGGTCCCAACGACATATCAGAGAAACACTGATTTATACAAATGCCTCAAGTAAATTTACTTTACCAAACACCACTTTCTTTGGAGTTTATTCGGTCAAAACATGTGCGATTTGATCAATGCATTAATTAGTCTTTGATTAATCGTGAGTTAAAGCGTTAACTTTGACAGTCCTAGTTTATGTGTATAGGTTTTGAAGATGGTCACCTCTGCAGTTCTATATTTGGCATGAAGTTAAACTGAGCAGAAGTACCTAAAATGCACTGACACCTGCAATATGTTCCTATAACTGAGCATGATGCTGAGTTCCTACAGTCTGTGCAGAGCCCTGGAGTGACTGCAGGCCTGGTGTGTGACAGGACGCCCAGGGCCCAGCCTCTGGAGCAGCCTGTCAACATAAAATACGGCAGCTGTGGAGTTCAGCTCATTAGCTGTTTGTCACTCCCTGCTCCCTCTGTGTTCTGCGGCCTTTGTTGTTCTGTTCTGTCTCTCCAACCACTACAAGAAATCAATCTTTATCAATCGGAGAAACATGAACATTTTTCATTCTTCTTTTAGTTTCAATATGAACTTTTTCCAAAGTCATGTTGAAGTTTTTTGGAAATGCTTCTCAAAACATGAAGCTCAACCTGCACTTAGCACCTGACATTTATGCGAAACACGACTCCTGCGGTCACAGCCGTTTAGACCCAGTACACACTGTCACAGTGTGAACAAGGAGACAAACACTCTGGAATCTTCTTCACGTACTGTCCTACCTGCGCCACTAGCCTCTAACTTCCTGCTCTCTGTTGATATCCAGCGAGCATGTGCAAAGCGTACTTGTCAAAATAGCAGTGCTGAGGGATTGAACAGATTCACCATTTCTCAAGTTCACATTGGTGGCAGCGGCAGCGGCCGGGCAGTGGGAGTAGATTTGGCTCAGGGAGGTGCTGGGAGATCTCGGGTTTCGGTTGTGGGTGCATCTCGCTGCTCAATGCTCTGCCACCTGTTGCTGTCTGTTTATCGAGAGGGGACGACCACACAGGGTAAAGCAGGGAAGGAAATGACTTAAGCAACACAAAAGTAATCATGCGGAGAGAGCGCTGGGAGTAAAACCCTGGTGTGGTTTGATATTGACCATGCAGCATGGTTTAGAAATTGCCATGATCTCAGTTTTTTAGGTAATTATTATTATGTCTGTTATGAATAACCTCTACAAGAAATACAGTTGATTTGTGTTATAGTTTCTCCTTTAGCGGGTTTCTCAAATGATCCTGGGCAACGTGAACTGCACCTCGGGTGAAAATCACACAACATTTGCCAGAAAGTTCGGGAACTGGTCCCGCCCTAGTCCCAATCCTGCGTCACCTCTTGCCCTATACATAGTTGCGGTGGGCCCTTAGCACTCTAGCAGATGTCCCGCTGCTGCTGTGATATCACTTTGCCTTAGATTCGCCACATTCTCTGGCCCCGGATCAAGTCAGGGACGCACAGGCTGATCGAAGAGCTGATGGGAAGCTAGTTGACACGTAGTAGTTGTACTTGTGAAAACGCCTGATCGCCCACCTCCAATTTTAATTAGATCACACTGATATATCATAAAAATTCACTCATATTACCACATGACTGGCCCTAACTAAATACAGTGTTCAGTGTTGGAGATGCAAGGAGTGCATAGGCTGCATTGGCCGTAATTATCAGTGTTTACAAAGTGTGTAAGTCAAGTCCATTACTGCTGAAGGTACATTACATTGTGTTGAAATGTGTCACCTGGTATCCAAATAGCACATTACCGATAATGAACTGTTACCAATTAAAGCCGCTTAAAGCCAGGCCACGTCAGACCAACACAAATATAGTACCGGTCGTGGTGCCAGGTCCCACTGCTGCTCTAAAGCTCCCAGAATCCCAACCAGCTCCATCGAAACCACTGTTTTTATTTGGTTTAAGAGTTGAGAAGTATCCGCTCCATATGACCGGTGTGAAGTTAGCCCCACATCGTGTCCAGTTAGTTTCAAAATGGTTTTGTTTGCTTGTGCATAGTCTGTGCACACACAATTCAAGATTTGCAGAGACTGACCATAAGAGTTAAGCTCCCCACACACTACAGGATTTTTAGCCAAATTTTTAGTCTTTTTGAGTCTGAGGAGGCGTGGCTCAACAAAAACTTTCTCTCACGGCATGATCTGTCGTGGACACAAACACATGTGTGTGTCCTCATGTCTGTCCTTAAAGCTGCCCACACACTACAGGATTTAAAATCTTTTGAGATTTAAAATCTGTGCACAGACCACAGCTTTAGTGTATGTGGTCTGAAAGAGAAAACAGGATTTGTGCATTTGCATTAATAAGGAGAAGTAAAGGTAAGCGTTGATTGGCTGAACTGAAGGTTGGATATAGGCCCTTCAGTTGTGCACAATATGTAAACTTTTGATCAGACAGGAACATAAACAAACAGGTTTTTTGACAATAAATGGCTTCACACAACCACTAGCCATGAAATAAAGGTTTTTGTGTTATCATTCATATTCTAATATTCTAGTAACTGTATATCTTTGTGGCTTTTTTCTTTCTTTTAAGAGCGAGTAAGAAATTGCACCAGTGATTTAATGCGGCATTGGATTGGCTCTTTCTCTAATGATTTTCTTATTGAGTTCTATAATTCACAGTAAACAAGATTTTTTAGCTTTTGCAATTGACTAAATTTGCAAGTTTTGTTGTATAATACAGCGTGAGTTGATGTTGCAGATTTACAAGCTAAAACAAGAGTCCCATGCATTTCAGAACATGTACTGTATGTAGAGTTCTAAACTACTGGGTTAGCAGCTTGTATTCATTTATGCCATGTATAAAATAAGATAATACTTTATTGATCTCACAATGGAGAAATTTGCTAGGATACTGGGTGTTTTGCTTTCAAAGGAAGCTGTTCTGGTAAATGGAGCTGGTCCAGGCGCCGTCCTGGTGCTGGATGTAAAAATCCCTTTGAAATTTGATTGATTCATTTTTATTTTGAGTTCAAGTACATTACATCATATACAATCTGTACATCTTCAGCATTTGCATGATGTTTATATACTATTGTAATTTACAACTGATAATAATAATGATACTTGTCTTGTTCAAACTTGTTCAAATCTACATAGACTTTTCACAAAAAATAATATTAAGCGTTTAGAAGAACGATAGCAGCCAATCAGCTCTGTGGTAACTCAAGGACATAAAGCACACATTTATAAGTTGAAGATTTATCCATTTAGCCTTTTTTCAAATGTTTGGTTGTTTATTTTTTGTAAAATATCCATGCTATGGTCAGTAGTTAGCATAAGCTGATTAGCCTCCGTCATAGTTTTAATCTCCTAATATTTGAGTTTTTCGAAAGTCTATGAGATTTTCAATGGGATTTTAACTTCTGACACCGGCGGAGAAGGCGGGACTGGGGAGCTCCATAACTGTCTTTGTGATTTGTTATTTTTGACCAATCAAATTTTTATTTCATTGTGCAGCTCTTGAATAGCTATATCAGGCTGTCCAACTCTGTCTGCGAGAGGACGAGTGTGGACATTTATTTATAGACAATATCACTCCGTTGGTAATTTTCTCTGTGTTTGATTTAAGTATAAATCACATTTGCATAATTCATTTTTATTTCTGTGATTGTGGAAAGTTAATTATTGTTCCAGGCCATTTTTGAGTGTAAACAGGAGGAGGAGGCAATTGCATTAATTAAACATAGCTTGGCTTTAGATGTCCACAAAGCTGCAAAATCAATGTCTGGGTTACTTTGTTCGATTGGACACTATGCAACGCAATGAAAATATGTTTGTTGTACGTTGGAATATGTCATGATCATTATTTGGTCATGATTAGATGCACAAACCTGCCATGTTATTCTTATGGCTGAAAGTCCTTTTTACTGGCCAACATCATGCAATATCTTTGAATATTGTCACAAAAGTCGCCACCTGGATTTGGTGAATAATAGATCTGGCTTTGCTGCCTTTGATCAGTTTTAGGTTCAGCAACAAAATGAGCTCAAAGAATGAGATCCACTGATTACATGATCATCCTGAATGACCAAGTTATTCCATCAATGTATTCCTTCTTCCCTGATGGTAC
>OMNZ01108498.1:37136-48099 GCA_900303255.1 Lesueurigobius sanzi
CAGCAACACTATGAGCCCAACAAATGAGATCAGCTGATTACATGATCATCCTGAATGACCAAGTTATTCCATCAATGTATTCCTTCTTCCCTGATGGTACAGGATTATTCAAAGATGACAATGCCAAGATTTATTGGGCTGAAATTGAGAAAGAGTGGTTCAGGAGCATCACTGCTTAGCTACTACCACACACTTAGCCACCAAAGAGTCCAGATCTTAGCTCCACTGAGAATCGTGGGGATGTGCTGGACATGGCTTTTGCGCAGTGGTCACACTCTCCCATCATCAATACAAGATCTGGGGGAATAATTAATGCAACTCTGGATGGAAATAAATCTATTAATACTGCAGAAGCCACCTACCACAGAAAATGGTGCAGTGATCAAAGCTAAAGGCCGTCCAAGGTGCGGGGGACATTTCTTTTTGTGGTCGGCAGTCCTAGTTTCGTGTGTAAAAGCCAAGTAATTAATAACAGAGAAATTAATTAGATTTATTTAGAATTAGATTTCTATAGTTACCCACCGTAGACTTTTCAGCTGCCCTCCACCTCTTTAGGATGTTGTGATGTCACCTGAAAGCTCTTAAAGGTGGTGGTCTTGTTGGTCTCACCTCCTGAATCACTGGGCGCTGTATCTAAATCTGTTGTTTTCTTAATGTTGATGTGAAGGCGGTGAGAACCATAGCAACCATCAGCCGAGCCCAGTGTGGGACGTGAGCTGGCACACACACACACACACACACACACGTACGAAGACTCACACACAAGCCCATGGAAGAAAATCAATATCTCTCTGGATGGGAGTGTGTGTGTAGCTTCATTGTGCTTTACCCACAACAGCACACTCCGAGATGTTCATTTGTGTGCGCCGCTGAATACACCAGGGGCCGCTCTGAAACTTAAGCCCTCCATCCCAGACAAACGTTGAGGGATAGCCGCTCCATATTGCACGTAGATTTTCATTAGTCACAACAATATGAGTCAAAGGGATGTGATGTAAGTGCTCTTGCTGCCGGACGGCTTAGGGATTGTGTTGAACAACTGGCCAACGAGTTTGTATTCCATTTCACACTGTTCTGAACTCTGACCACCTGCCCCTCTGTTGGTTGCACTGTACAGGCATTTAGACCTTTGTCCAGGATTTACACAGGGCATTGAACACCGTTAAAAGTCAATACATTGTGCCAAAAGGCCTAAAATGTGAGGAAAAACTAGAGGCAAAGTGCTCGGGAAGTCAGTACCACAGAAAATGGATTTTTCGGGGACGGTGCTTTTTGTTGTTGGGGGACAGAAATTCAAGAAAAAAAAACACAAAAACACCAAGGCACTCCATAACATTAATCGTCTATTTAAATATTCTAAAAAGCCTTTATTTTGCTGGGCTAGTGCATATTAAAATCATTTAAAACAAATTGCTGGTTTCTTCCACACATATTATGGGCTCCAAACAAGCCTTTTTCAAGAAGCTCTTTTCAAGAAGTAAAAGACTAGCGACTGTGTGTGTTGTTTCGAGTGGGCATACTAGTGGGATCTTTTTACTCCATGAATTCATGAAAATTACAAAAACGTATGATCAAAAACACATTCACCTGCATGTTTTCATGAAATTTTCAGTATTTTTGTACTGTAATTTCTCCCCAATTTTTCAAATTTACTTTAATATCCAAATTTGACTTAAAGGCACTATACCTGATTTATTTTCTAGAAGTGCAATGATTTATTTTCCCCTTTATTGTAAACTCAGACAATTACCATGTATCAATAATACTGTGCATCTAATTATAAAGCATTTTTGTCAATTTTATGAGTTTGTAGGCTGTTTTTCTTATATTTTTGTCACAGTGACCCTAAAAAGCGACCCTGCAAGTTGTGAAATGTGCTTATAAACTCATCTCTGTTAAGAAATGGGATTTTAGGAATGTGTTTGGAAAGTTAGGCATGTGTTTGGACCACAACTATTTCTCACTTCCACTTTCATTATTTGTGTTTTTAAAAATCAGGTATAGTGCCTTTAGTTCCTCTGCTTAGTCCAATGTTTCTACATCTTTTAGAAATACTAAATGCACAGATTTGTTGTGTTTAAGGCATTAAAAGGTTTTGTGGGTATTAAAGTATCTTTATAAAACTTGCTGGTACCGACATAAACCTTGATCCACACTCATTGCATAAAATATACAAAAGTTTATGCAATAACTTTCCGGCTTAGAATATTTTGTGACCTTTCTTGTATGTGTAATTTTGGGAATGCGTCAATGCTGATGTTGGTGTAATGTAATCCAAGTTTTAATTTCTCATGTCTGACCCTCCATAACCCAGCGCGTCACATGACTTATCCTACTTTCACCCCAACTGAACGGACGATGGAAGAAAATAGAGTAATGTCCATCTGCTTCGTGTAGAAAAACTGATGTCTGTTCAGGGGCACATGTGGACTGGCTGCTGACTGCTCTGTGTGTGCCGTTTGTGCGCAGGACGATGAGGTGGTGCTCCAGAGTGTGGCCGTCATCCAGAAGGAGCACCGCAAGTTCTGCCTGGCCGTGGAGGGCCTGGGCAACCGGCTCTGCTACCTGGAGTCCACCTCAGAGGCTAAGGTAAGGCCCGCTCACATCAGAGGCAGACAGTGGGACAAGGGTTGGCCGATAGTTCAACACACAATAACATTTTCCCCATGATAACAATTTGTCTCTCACCGGTAAGAACAATAAGTCTCAAGCAGCGGGTTCCGGACGAAAACCGTAACACACACTACACAGGCAGGGAACACAAGCAGCTTTAGGCCTAATCAGTGTTTTTATCATTTATTTGAAAAAGATTCAATGAGGTGACCAAATTTCTCTTTTTAGCCCGGCTTTATTCATTGGCCCTTTTTAAAAGTTTGGAAAAGTCATCTGACAGGATAGTCTTGTGTTCAGGCTGATGCATCAATCTCAAAGCAAAGTAGTGAAAAGTAGTCAAAAAGTAATGAAGGAAGTGCAGCTCACTTCGGTTTATGAAGCTGGCCTGGATATAAATACTCACCTCATTTTTTATTTGGTGTTGGCAAACACTTGTTTGCTGATGAGTCATTTTTTTCTAATTAGTAATATGTTATACTGAACTGAGAAGCCGAGTGTTTGTGAAATATGTTCTAATTAAAATAATGTTAGGGTGGTAAATGGATGCATGGGGCAGTGCTGCAGGGCTAGACATGTTCTTGGCTTTCTTCGTGATGGAGTGTAAATCAAAGAGACACTAAAAACCAGTCGCCTCATTCCATCACATCCATCCGCTTTGGTAAAGTGCATACTCTTTGCTATTGAGTTAATTAGATAAAGACCATCTCCAAATGAAGGGCAGCAGCCCTCCAAGTTTAGTCTCAGCCACAATAAGGTCTCCCTCAGCACTTCTTATAGATATGATGCATGTGATGAAGCTCTTGTAGCAGCTTTGTAGAGGTCACCTCCTGGGGCTTAAAACAAACAAAAAAATTAACACACACTTCTGAGCTTTGTTACCAAATTTTGTAACGGTGATGAGGACTTCAGTGTTAGACTTTCTTAAGCCTGGTTCACACGGCAGGATAATTTGTCAGATTTTAGCCCCGATTCTCCCCTTCCCACAATTGTAAGCTCCGTTATCGCAAGATAATCTTATCTGATACTCCTGCCGTGTGTGGTGTGTTTCTGGTCTCGTCTGATCGAAGGACTTTGCGACCGCTCCGACCGCAAATCAGGGATATTCATCATGTTGGATTGTTTTTGGACCGATTTCCCTTTGTGTGTGGTGTGCCCTTAGCCTGTTGATTGTGATGTGTAGCCAATCAGAAACTTATAACATAAACGTTAATTCTAAAAATCAAATTCTGAAATGAATGAACATTTATTTCAATAAATAAATGTAATAATCAGTGTAGTACATTTTTATGAGAGAAAACTCACCTCCATCATAATGTAGCCAGTACAGTCCAGGCTCGCGCTGCCTCCACTCCTTTGACCGACGCTTTTTCTTTTTATATTTTTTATATACTTTTTTTCTGTTAAAAAGAAACTATAAACTATCGCCGCTGCATCTTCTTCATCCGCCATGTTTGTTTCGTCTAAAGTCACGTTTGATTTCGAGAGGTTTTGCGAGATTTCCTGTTGACCTGGTAATGTGAGTGAAATCCTTTTGTGTGATGTGTTGATTTTGCCGTGTGGCTGCACACCACACACTGTACGACCAAAACTGTTATAGCCATTTTTTATTTATTTTTATCGCCGTGTGTGAGCTCTCTCAGGTTTGAAAAATCGTCCGACAATTTTCAAATCTTGCCGTGTGAACCAGGCTTTGGTTCATTGATGACCCTCGAACGCATCTGTTGGGTTTGACTGTGATCAGTGTATTGTACTTTGAGAAAAGTAATGAAACCCTGTTAGCCTGACTTTTATGCAGAGCAGACCTGGCTCTACAGTCCGTTATGTGGCAGGGTGATAAACATGTGATCACAACCTCAAACAGCACATTGCATTGCTTTGACGAGCTGTGCATTTCAAGCTCCGGCCGAATGAAGAAAGTTATTAAGTGATAAGCCGGTACACGGCTGTCAGGTCTTATCTCCAACTACCTGTTATGTTTGTGTTATATCTGGCAACCGCACCTCTATTTTCATGTGGTAATTTGTCCGAAACACAAAACTGGTCTTTATCATCTGATAGCCCACCTTTACAAACTAACTCTCATTTTGAAGAACAAACCTTCGATAATGTCCCACTTTTTCAGTATTGCTAAGTGAAGGCTCCTGTCTAAATTTAGATGAAGACAGACAAATTATCTACAAGGGTTTACACAGGGCATTAAAAACCATTAAAAGTCATAGATGCATTGCGTTGAAAAGTATTACATTTGTTTCAAGTGGGCATGCTTGATCTTTTATGCCATAAATTCATAAAAAATACAAAGAGTATGGTCCAAAACACATTCAACTGCATGTTTGTTGCAGTTTTCTCTATAATTTGTCAAATTGACTTTGTCCAAATATGACCTAATTCCTCTGCTCAGTCAAATCTATCTATTTCATCTAGTGCTAGTACCGAAACACACAACTGGTCTTTATCCAGAGGAACTTCTGCATCATCTGGTAGCCCACGTTTACAAACTACTTCTGATTTTGAAGAGGAAACCTTCCGCGCTGACGGGAGAGTGACAGAGGAAGTCTCCAGGATGTCCCCAGTCCAGTGCAGGCCGGAGCTTCTTCACGTGTTGAGTTTCAGTGGAGACTCTGCTCATTATCACCACAGCCTTCACTCTGCTCACATTTCTCACTTCACTGCTGGGGTCAGGGGTCAGCTGCTTGTGTTACCGAGTCCTGCAGCCGATACTTAAATCATTCCACTACACCACTGACTAGAAGTAAACCAAGTAACAGCAATTAAGAGACTGCTCTAGAGATATTATTATGATTAAACACTTTCAGTCCAGTCCTAACCTTTTGAAACATGACAAAGGGTAAGGAGGTATTTTTAGAAAAAGGTTAATAGTTCCTTTGTTTCTACAATGAGGCTAACATTTAGATGTGTAATTTATGTGATTTTTATAGGAAAGACGCTTTCTAAAGTTTACCGACAATCCTCGTGAGGCAGTTTCAGCTCCTTGTTTGTACTTACATGGAAACTATTTTGTATTAAGTGGTACTTGTGGAAAATATTCATTTGTTAAAGCCACATTTATTCATATTAAGGCGAGACACTGCAGATGTGAATAGGGAAAATGTTTTATACTTTTGCTGTATATTACTAACATAAATATGAGGAAAAAATGTCATTTTATGTTTTTATATAAGAATGGAGGATTTGATTCATTCAAATAGCCCAAATTTTCTCTATTTTTGGTGAAGCAATAGACTAGAGGTGCACCGATCACCAATCATTAAAATTTTGATTGGCCGATACCACCACGGTACCACTTTTATTTTTGTATGTAAAGCACTTTGGTCTGCCAAGTGATGTTGTAAAGTGCTCTAGGAATACACTTTTTTTTTTTACATATTGTTATTATGCTCAAATTAAGAATGTAATGTAGGTCTAAATAGGCCTAGCGTTGAACTAAATCTAGATGGTGAAATGAATATTCAAATAAAGCCACCAAAATAAACTGTAAATGTTCTTTAAGCAGACTTTATTTAACAAGAAACTGCAACTATGTTTGGTAGCTCAAAAACATGGTGTACCTTTAACCTTTACAGACCATTGAGAAAACAAAATACAAATAAATACAGCCCTCAAACTAACTGTACTTTAATCATGCAAAACTGATTTGGGAAATTTAACATAACCAACAAAAGTAAAAAATAACTAACAAAAGGTTTTTCAGCAAAAAATGACTATTTTCTGTATATTACGGACCGCGCTCCTGCAAATATTATAGTAAATTAAAGTTCAATTTAAAAAAGATAGTTTTTTTGATGGGCCATTTTACCAATCACCTCTACAATAGACATTTTTTTCCATTTTGTTAAAAGTTACACAGATTTGTTCAAAAGGGGGATTTTGGATATAGTCATTAGTGAATCAGTGAAAATCAATTTCTGTCTTCCTTTTTTTAAACTTAATAAATCAGGCTAGGAATGACATACTGAAAAATCCCTCTAAACAAACCTTCAAAACATTGTAATGTTCAAGACTGGAACGTTTGGAATCTATAGGAGCTACTAAAGTGGAGATGTGAGAAAAATGCATTTTGATAAAATGGGCATCAAGTTACATTTTCCCATAATAGCTCTATGGAGAAATGTTGAATCAATGCAATAATTACACTCCTTATTGTAAACTTTATGACATTTATTGGTTTCCAGGTGAAGGTTTATATGTTAAGTCACTGGTACATTTTAGTTTGACACTTTCCGTTGATTAACACTAATCCACCGCACTTTCCTTCTTCCTCTTCCTCGGCCGCAGAATGTTCCTCCCGACATGTGCATTTGTAACTTCGTGCTGGAGCAGTCGCTGTCAGTGCGGGCTCTGCAGGAGATGCTGACCAATGCTGGGCAGAGCAGCGAAGGGGTGAGTACAGCCTTCCCACAGCAGTATGAATGTGAATATTTCAAGAAGAGGGGAGGATTTGTTTTAGTCTCTCATTGAGGTGAATATACAGTAAGTGTAAGACTAATAATAATACTCTGATCCCTAAAATGTAACTGAACTGTAAGTAGGAGCTGACTCTTCCATTTTGGTGTGGACATTTATTCTGTTCAGGTAAGGAGAGTGAGAGTGTCTGGGGACAGGAACAGGCACACAATGATCTGGGAGTGCTCTCTTTGTTGCACTCTGTTCTTTCTTGGTCATTGGCTCTGTGACCTCATTCTTTTTCATGTCTGATGGCATCACTCTTTAAAGTCACGGTGGAGGAAGGGCCAATAACCAGTGCTTCTTTAAAAGTCATTCCCATTCCCATCGTCTATCATTTAACCAGCAGTCGCTACCTCTATGCATCATTCTGTCGTCGGACCTGAATTTTTGGAATCAAATTTCAAGGTTGTTTTTTTACAACCAAAAACAAAACAAAAAAACAAAGAGAAAACATTGCTTCCCTTTTCTTTCTGCAGACAGACAAGCCATCACCTACAAAAACGCAGCAGCATTCTCTCTCTGTTCCATGTGGATGCTCTGGTCTGAGCATTTGAATAATCTATAATATTGTACACTGAGCTCTTGTCCTAAAGGAACAGAGATGAGAATAGCCTTTATAGCATGAATGTTGCAGTGCACTTACAGCCACATTGGGAACCTCAGGTTCAAACAGCGCACACTGCTCCTGGCTGTGACCAGTGGTGGGCACAGTACTTCATTACATTACTTGAATAAAAGTATTCTACTGGTCAAATATTACTCCAATGAAAGTGAAAGTTGTCCAGTGAACAATTTACTTCAGTTAAAGTACTGAAGTATTATTATGTTATTATTATAAAGTACTTACCGTAATTTCCCGCCTACGAAATACAGTTCAAAAGTTTATGTAAACTTATGCATTTCATAGAACATATATGATAACACAAAAACCTTTATTTCACTCATGGTTAGTGGGTTGCGTGAAGCCATTTATTGTCAAAAAACCTGTTTGTTTACGCTTTTGAACTAGAAAGAAGCCAAATGTCTCTGATCAAAAGTTTATATATTGTGCATCTTGAAACAAAAATAATTTTGTCAAAGTCCTGTATTTCAGCTGAAGTGAGTTTTTCTTTGCTCCTGAACAATTTTCCTGGCAGTTGTTGAAGGTCGTGTAAACGTTAGATCAGCGCCGGCTCCAGAGCGAACTGACTGAGGGTGCATTTGTGTTTCATAGGGGTGCAAATATACGCCCTTGCCATTAAAATACATTGTGATGCTACAAAAACTGAGGGTGCAAACTTTTAAAAATGAGGTTGCAAAGCACACTTTTGCACCCCTGTAGGTCCGGGCCTGCGTTAGATCAGGGACATTTGAGTCGTTTCTGTTTCATTATGAATTCAAAAGAGTATTGGCAATAAATGGCTTCACACAACTACTACAGTAAATGGCCAAAAGATTAAAAGGGTATGTAAACTGTATATTGATACTAAATTAGTAAACACTTGAGGGACCAACCATATGAGCGATCGCGATATCATCACGTCTGGGGCTTCGGTAGGCAACATTAATATTTTAAATACATAATAATAGTAAATAATAGTTCTATGATTATTCACAAACAGAACAGTGCTTCCCTGGCGTTGTACCAGATCTGTGATTTACACAAACAGCGCTACACGTCTGAATGCATCAGCCGGAAGAAAACAATAACAGCGATCGCTCCTATTGTATGTCATTGAATTATACGCCTGCACAGCGCCACCTTCTGTTCTGGAGTGGACATGATAATGAAAAAAAACATGACCATGACTTGTCTGCACTCCGTAAGTAACAAGTAACAAGAGCTTTTTTACAAATGTAGTGGAGTAGAAAGTATTATATTTGTTTGTCAAATGTAGTGGAGTAAAAGTAATAAATTGTCAACAAAAATACTACTCAAGTAAAGTACAGATCCTCAAAAACTTGACTTAAGTACAGTACTTCAGTAAATGTACTTTATTACTGCCCACCACTGGCTGTGACTGCACTTAATGCACCACACATTGTGGCCCTCTGCTGCAGGTCAGCTCTGCATTGTTATTAGGCAGTGAGCAGATTCGTTTTGTAGTCAACAAAGCAACATTGTTGGCCCGCCTTGTTTGGCAGCATCACACTCTGCTGGCTAAAATGCAACTCCGTTATAAGGCTAATAAATCATCGTCCTCACTTCCTGAGGAAAGGCCCATTCCTCTGAATCGTAACTCTCACATTGTGTAATTGATGCCACACTTCCAAATAACACATTCTTTTTATTTGTATCTGTGTGTACTAGAGTGCAGACCATGAAAAATGGGTAGGTCCATTTGCTCGCTCATCACCTCGTCAGCCTGCATGACCATGTGACTGAATGATTAACAGTCCTACTGAAAGTTCCCCCAGCTTTCTCATGCCTATTACTTGATTGTCATTACATTTACTAGCCTTGTGTAGTATACTCTGAAATACAATCAGAAAGCTCACAATGTCAGCACGGACAGCAGTGAAGCCGGGCAACCTCTGACTTCATTACGGCAATAAATGTAACGGTGTGCATGTCCAAATGCATTCATTTTTATAAAGTTCTCACCACGCCATCACTCACTGCTCCAGAGATAATCAATTTTCTGTGACAGGGTCCTAAACTGTAACTTATGACAATCCTGAAATAGACATTGGTGCTGTCACTTTGTGCACATAAGTCAAATGTAGCCTGCCTTCATTCAGCCCTTAGTGTCGCCCACATGATACAGATATTACTTGTTTTGTGTGTGATGCTCTGTTTTCTCTGGGTTTGGTTTAACAATTCATTTGATGATTTTGAATGTTCTGAAATCTGTTTGGATTTCAGTGTGTTCCTTGTCCAGATTTTGTGCCATATTGTTTTGTTTTTAATCACACTTGTTTTTACATAACATTGTATTGCTACTTGTTAGAAGCTTTCAATTATGACAATGTCAGTATTCAGATGCTTTTCACTGGAGATGCACCGATCCATCTTTTTTGCTTCAGATAGGTTTGAATATTTACCAGTACCCGATACCAACAGATGCTGTGAGATTTTCACTGGTCCTTGTTACAGTAAATATAAATATGTTTTATCAGTATTTCTCTAAAATAAAAACACCAATATTATATCTTATATATTATTTCACTAGGTGTGACTCGGTCATAGCTTCTGTCCCAGTCTTGATTGCTTGAAGCTAGCCATACTGTTGTAACTGCAGTATTTTTGCGTGGCGATCAATAGTGCTATTGCGGAATGTAAAACTAATTAAATTACTGAATTCTACAGGACAGGTTAAGAGCTTTTCAAATGACATACAGCATGTCCATATTCACTTACTGTCATTTCCAGGCTGTAAACCACTACTTTTTTTCACACGCCATGAACTCTGCGGCCTATACAGCAGCTAATTCATAGATTTTTATCAACGCACAAACCCAACCTGGGCTGCCCACTTTTTTCATTTGATTTGGGAGTGTGACTGGCACAGAATCAGCGCAGGCAGTTGTTACATGAATCTTCCACCTGTGGCATTCACCTGCACCCACAGCGCTGCTGCCTCTTCAGTCTCTCCGTCGGGGAACACACTACGCACTAGTGATGCGCGGGTCAGCCCGAAACCCGCGGTCACCCGCCGGGCACCCGCGGGTCGGGCGGTTTGGGTAGCCAAATCAGAGGACAAACTTCGGGTGCGGGTGGACCGGGTTATAAATAACATTTTTTTTTTTTACATGTTATTACAGCTTTCAGCGCAAAAAATGCATAATTATCCATAAACCTCTCTCTAAGTAGGCTGTGCCTTGTTGAATATCCAGTTTAATAGGGTAAATGCATTATAGTGCATATTTTATTTTATCATTGGTCCAAGTTTTAGTATCATGC
>OMNZ01108500.1:4595-17642 GCA_900303255.1 Lesueurigobius sanzi
GAGTAAGATCGAAACGTCCTACATTTCAACTACAGAGTACAGATGAAGACTGAAGAATTTCTGCCTACGATGGACAACTCCTGTACGACTGAGAACCTACACAAAAATAGCATGAAGGTAGCATTATGGTGAATTGGATTTTTGAACCCCTTTGTTCCTCTTAATGTATCTTTATTTGGTTGAACATACATCCGTAATTCAGCATGTGCTGAAATAGTTGTGGAGCAGTTGTAAAGTTTAGCTATTTTCGTGCTTTGTTTTCCTCCTCACTGTAACTTCCAACGTGACCCGTTTGTGGGTGTTCCCAAAGTTGCCGTCTGTAGTGGAGTTACTTCCTGGTAAAGTCTGACGCACAAAACATTAAAAAATAACCATCGTAAAAATGAGTTTGGTCTTATGTTTTGTTTTTTTTTCTACTTTGAAACTAAGATGTTTACTAGCCAGAAATCTCTAAATTGACCGCCTCTGTTCATAGATTCACCTGGCTGCTGACTCGTGTTTTCAAAAGAGAAAACTAACTACTCTAAAAGTAGCTATAGTTGCCAAAGGACACAACAGTATGGAGGAGTAAAACTGCCAAAATAATAAATAAATCAATACATGAATAAATGTCCACAATGGCAAATGATTATTAAGATATCACTCCAAATGCTGAGTAAAAAAAAAAAAAAGAAAAATCTTAAACTTCTCTTTTGTGCTTATTATTTTCAGTCTGCATTTATTTATTTCTTCAGTCTCGTTTCATTTATTTGCTCTTTTATTTTTACGCTCTGCTTTATTTTTAAGACCTTCTTTATTCTTTTCTTGATTCCTCTCATCAAATGCAAATCAAGGGGCGGGGCTTCAGATATTCCTAAGCAATCGAGCTAATCATAGATGAAAAGAGACAGTTTAAAACAACTGATAATTTGGGACAACAGTGGCTCAGACGTTAGAGCGGGTCGTCTCATGATTGGGAGGTCTGGAGTTTGAATCCTGGCTCCTGCAGGTGCAAACTGCTGTTGTGTCTTTGGGCAAGACACTTTACCCACTATAGCTTGCCCACTTGTATACCACTCAATAGTGGAAACTAGTTTTGTAGCCACAGCTGCTCTGATGGAAGCAAGGCTGCCAACACACAGAAAAATAAAGGTTTAATGTTGTACCCAAAAGGTACTTTTATTAGGAAAGTATCCTGCAAGTACAGATACTGTCCTTAAGGTGATTTTTATTTAATTCTAGAGGTACAAAATCACTGCTCAGAGCAAATGGTACAAAATTGTACCAGTAGCAGTGCATGTGATACACTATTATCCAATCACAGAGCAGTCACTGGTGTTTAAATCTTCAGCTATCTTTCAGCTAAGGCACAAATATGTTCCTATATTCAGAGGTACAAAGTTGTTCTCCACTAGGGTACAGCTGGAGCGACAAAGCTTTGTACTCTTTTAGGTCTATTCCTGTCCCTCTATTTCTTAGAGTGAATCACTCTCACACTACATTCATACAGGCAGTGGGTGAAGTGTCTTGCCCAAGGACACAATGACAGTCTGCACCAGCAGGAGCCGGGATTTGAACCCCAGACCTTCCGATCATGAGACGATACGCTCTACCATCTACGCCGCTGTCGTTCCAAATGCCTTCATTTACGATGGCCCCTTAATTTGCATTTGGTGAGAGGAATCAAGAAAATAATAATGCAGGCCATAAAAATAAAAGAGGAAATAAATAAAACGAGAATGAATGAATACATTAATAAATAAATTAAAAAATGCGGACAGAACATAATAATAAGGCAATAAGTGCAAATAATGTTTAATAATTAGTATTACTTTAAAATCTCATCATCTGTAGTGATATCTTAATAATTATTTGCCAATCGAGACATTTATTTATTTATTATTTTGTCACTTTTAGTCCTCCATACGACAGCAGTGTGCCCTTGTCACAGCTGGGATTGAACCGCGAGCTTTGGTTTTATAGGAATCAGTCATTCCTTATCTACATATATGGGTAAATTGTGTGGCCATATGTAAAAGTGCTACCATAGAAATGCACCCATCTGTAATTTAGAAGGTGCTAGAAAACTATTTTGTTGTCGACATAATATTTGCAACGGCTTTAGTTCCCCTCTGCGTCTGTGCTTCATCCCACGACGCCCGAGACACACCGCTTCCTGTTGTTGTCAATGTCAATTTAGTTAGAGGGATTTTTAATGCTATGGGTGATGCACAGTGGGGCGGTTATTGCACAAGAATCTCCTGGTCAGCTAAGTCGGTAAACAGATCAGAGGAAAATATTAGAAGAATAAAAAAAAACCTTTGGCAGAAAACACAGCGAGCAGCCAATCATCTCTCACCGTCTTTCCTTAATACTGCTGATGCCACTGTCAGAGTTGCCGAGCCATGCATTTATTCCATTGAGTTACACAGAAGGAGCAAGACACAAAGGTGGGACAAGTCTAGGGTTTTCCCCAGCCTTAAATGTCATTTCAGCAGATTAAACTTTACAGTACAGATATGCAGTTTGGGAACACTTACAGCTGCTTTCTTCAGTATGTAGTGCTTTACATTGCATTATTCATTCACTCTGAGCAGCAGACAAACTTACTTACTGGGGCCCGGAAAACAAGTTATATGGGCCCTCCCTTCCACCAATAGGTTGAGTTATAGAAAAGTTAAAGAGCTGGTACCGATACAAAAAAAATGTTGTTAATTTTAGTCAACAAAAATTCTTCAGTCTTCATCTGTACTCTGTAGTTGAAGTGTAGGACGTTTTGATCTTAGTCCAAAGATCGTCATCAGCTTAATAAAGACTTGAGTATGCTGTGGGTCTTTAAAGAGTAAACCAGAAGGAGGAGTAACCTCTATGTCCCTCCTCTCTTGGTGCTAAAAGTAGGAGAACATCTTAGCCTATTCATACTTAATCCAATCCTGGATCCAATCTATAACAACCTACTGAGACAGAAACCTATTGACAATAATAAACTGATAGTGAAACCATCTCCACTGTCATGCTAATGTGCCTGGACTACTGGGAGCAGCAGGGCAATAAGGGAGTGTCAACAGACTTAGAAGTTAGCCCAGGGTGAGACAATAGAGAGGAAACGAGCCATGCATAGTAAGTATGAATAGGCTAGATGTT
This sequence comes from Lesueurigobius sanzi, assembly GCA_900303255.1. Classification (NCBI taxonomy): domain Eukaryota; kingdom Metazoa; phylum Chordata; class Actinopteri; order Gobiiformes; family Gobiidae; genus Lesueurigobius; species Lesueurigobius sanzi. The sequence continues at coordinate 7,719 of OMNZ01108500.1, forward strand.
CTCCTACTTTTAGTGCCAAGAGAGGAGGGACTTAGAGGTTACTCCTCCTTCTGGTTTACTCTTAAGAGACCCACAGTGTGCTCAAGTCATTATTAAGCTGATGATGATCTTGGGACTAAGATCGAACCGTCCCACACTTCAACTACAGAGTACAGATGAAGACTGAAGAATTTTTGTTTACGATGGACGACTATACGTTTATATCATTGCTTTCAAACCTATTTAATAATATTCTCTGCTTCATGAAGCGTCTCCCAAACACAGAGCTGTTCCTTTGGCAGTGAGTTTAAATGATATGAAGCTCTTTCAAGGTCACTGAAGTTTGGCTCATTTTAGTGCCTTCTTTTCATTTTTATTTAGTCTTTTTTTAAGAGGACGAAAATATCTAGAGGTTTTAGTCATAGTTTCAGTCTCATGAACAAACTTTAATTTAGGTTTAGTCTAATTTTAGTCAACAAAAATATGACTGTGACTAAAATTATGACTAAATAATTTAGTCGACGAAATTAACGCTGTATTGGATTCACTACCTTAAGGGTGAACATAATTTCACCTTATGTGCTGACAGAGAAGACATTGAACTTTGTGACAGTTTTTGTTTCAAGTGGATTGGCCCGGGAATGACAGAGAAATTAGCACTAAACTAATGGTGCGTTCCAGTTGTGGTCGGAGGTCGGAACTCCGAGCTGGGAGTAACGTTTCCTACTGTGTTCCAGTTGTCAGGTCAGAAATTTTTATGAGATAGTGAGACAAATGCATCATTTAAGATACAAAGTTGGTAAAAGTCAGCTGTTCATGCCCGTAACTAACTTATTTTATAAACCCGAACAGTGTGGTTGTTTAATGTTTTCATAAATCATGTTTCAAGTCATTTACAGAGCGCAGATAGCTCTTGTTGTTATTAGCCCCTGGTGCGTTAGCAACATTAGCATCGCAGATCAAACAGTCTATTTGATAACTGTTGTGGCTCAACTGTGGCGTTGGAGCCTAGCCACAGACAGCGGGCGAGCAACAGAGGGCAACTAAAGGGTTAGAAACACAAGAAATACATAAATATAGCAGTCGGCTGTTTTATTTACTTTGTTTTCTGTAACTCGGGCTTGAGAGATCCAACCTGAGTTTCCCAGTCGGAATTACAAGGTTGGTGCGCGTTCCAGTTGAAATCTCCCGGTCGGAGCTCGGAAATTCCGACTTCCGAGGACAACTGGAACGCACCATAAGACCAGGAATCAGCATTTTGACAGTTACCATAGTTACCAGCACAGAATTTGTAGCTGCCCTCCACCTCAGTTTAAAACTATAGGATCTTTAGTATGTTGTGAAAGGTAGAATGTTTGATTTAGAATCAAAATGAACTTTCTTTTGTTCATATTTACTGTATAATGTGAAAGGCTCAAATGCTCCAAAATAGGATCAAACTCTTACGATAACCACTGAAACTGCTTGCCTTGTTTATCGCTAATTCCACTGTAGTTCCCCAGATTTGCTCAGTTATGTCCCTGCTGTCTTTGCCAAACAATAGCCCCTCGCTGTTAGATAGATGTAGCGGCTGCTGTGATAGACCCACTCACTCCATCTGTGTTTTTGTGCACGCCTGTTACAGGCCACGGGGCCAACAAAGGACTCCAATGACACCAGGGGCCCAGGACGGGACTGTGGGGGGTGGGGGGTGAAGGAGAGACTGTGCCCCAAACCAGAGGAGCCATCAGGAGAAACCAACGAGGGATATTTAATGATTTTAGAGCTCTGTTAGTTCCCTTTATAGGGTTAACCTTTATTGGAGGACATAACACAACTTTATCTCTGTTGTAACATTTTGCTTATTTTTCATTGTCATGTCTAAAATCATTGTGAACGAAAAGACGACATTTGATACCTCACCCTTTTAGGGGTGTAAAAAAAAAATCATAATGGTGTATGTATAAACACCAAGAAGGTCAAAGGAACAGTTATTTTTCAACATCAATTTTAGAACTTTACAGCATAAGTGCTGACACAGACATGACAACTGTCACAAATCTGACAAAAAATACTGAAAATCACTATTTATAGCTGTAATATTTCTACAAATGGGCTTAAACTGTCCCTGAATCACTTTGTAGTCTTATAAAAAAGTAATGATGTGCGAGTGAAACCTTCTGACACATCAATGCTCTTTATTGACCCAGTCTCATAAAAGATTGGGAGCTTCGAACCTGTAAAGTTTGATCAAATTAAAACAGCTACAACACTCACATCTTGTTGGACAAACTTTAAAATTGCGCCTTATCTCATGATCACGACTGAAACAAAAACACCTGATACTGATGTTTGAATGATCAGAACCATCACAGGTAAACGTTTTTATAAACAATACATCTACCCATCACAACAATAACCTTTGGCAACATTAAAACATTATGTCCTAAGGATTGCTTCTTTTGTCAAGATCATACTAAGTATGAATTGTTATGTATATCAGGCATATATCCAAAAATGGTCCAGACATAATTGCATAACTAGTTTTAAGTGAACAGGGTATGATGATGATCAAATATGGTGCTTGCATTTTTCATGATGTAATTTCACTCATTTAACTACGTCCTCCAAAAAACAACACATATCATCAAACCTAGCACAATTGCTCACTAATAAAATGCTTCATCAACTTACAATTGTATACTTTTGATATATGTACAGAAATGTAAGGTGAATTTATCCAAACTAGAGTCTTTTTTGGGCTCACGCACCAGGTCTCTGCTGATTGGTCAAATGCCAGAGTGGTGGGATCTGTGATGTAGGGTGATTCCTTCTGATTGGCTGAGTTTACGGCTGTAGGTTCTACTAAAGTGAAGATGTTGTTGCAAAAGTGTAAGAAAAATGCATTTTGAGAAAATGGCCTTTGAAATTACAATTTTCTGTGTAAATCTATGAAAAAGGGTTGAATCAGTGCAATAACTGAACACCTTATTGTGAAGATCTGGCAATTTAGTGTTTCCTGGTGAAAGTTATAAGATGTTAAACTAGCCAGAAATCTGAAAATTTAACATATTGACTTACTTACTACTTACCTGTACCGTCTATCCTTAAAAAAAAACACCAAATCAGAACTAAAACAAGGCTAAATTATATTTTCTATTCATGTCTTACCAATTGTGTAACATCATCACAACACTACTGAACAGTGTAAAAGCCTTTGGGATTCAGCCCCCTCTCAGTTATTTCATTGCTACCTCTTGTCATTTTCTAGGTCTCAACAAGAGCATGTTGCCGTGTCCTCCATTCTGTCCATATTTTGTAAATCTGATGTTTGATTATCAGCTCTCCCCCAGACACCCCAGGTCCCCGCGCTGTACGAGTCTGTGCCTGTGGGTGTGTGTGTGTATGTGTGTGTGTGTGTGTGTGTGTGTGTGTGTGTGTGCGTGTGTGTGCGTGTGTGTGTGTGCGTGTGTGTGTGGTGATGACACGCTCTTATCAGGCTGCGTCAGGCCGGCAGAGACCCGACGTGCTCCCCGCTGATAACTGCCACCGCCGCCGTCTACACTCCCCCTGTGGCTGCTCCGATGGAGAACTATCAGAGGTCCCCAATAAAAGAGGGAGATCATCACAGGACAAGGCGCTATAGTGGAGACAAGTGTCCATTGGCCTTTTACATGAAGTGTATCGTTAAACAAGCTTGGGGACATTGGACAGCAGGAGAACACGACAATAATACACTTTGAATGAAATTGTAACACTCAGCAAAAATGTGTGTATAGGCTGTAATAACACAAACAAAATAAGTTATTCTACTTTATTGGTTGTAATACAAATCACATTTCAGAGCACTGCCACAATAAGTGTAGATTAATGCACCATAAAAAGGAACTTGTAATGGGGGCGGCCATCTTGTATTTATCGTCAATCTGCAGATCTGACTTGAGCTGATAATGGTTTTGATTTCTGTTATTGGTGCTGCAAAGTAACATTTACGAAAAACTGAGTTCCTCACAGACAATTCGACAATTAGAGTGACAACAAAAAGTAAGTGGTAAGATTGCTAAAAATATATTTTTCATTTTTTTCATGTTGTCCTTCCACTGAAACTAAAAAAAATATTATTTATAATATTCATAAGTTTTTTTGTTCATTCCATTTTGTTTTCTTCACTCTCTTACATTGACAACAATGGAATTTCACCTCACAGGAAGTGCTAAGACAAACAGGAATTGCTTAGACCAAGGGTTCCCAAACTTTTTGGGCCGCGACCCCCAAAACTAACATGTGAATGATTCGGGACCCCCACTGTATAAAGTATCTGCTGTTTGTAATAATTTAAAGTGGCAAAACATTTAAAATATACTGTATTATTGTGGATTTATTTAGTTTATTTAGTTATTTGACCACAATTCACAAATATATGCTGTCCTTAAGTAAACAGTATATTAAAAACAGTGTTATTTTTCTATTTATTTTATGTTGAAATAATTTGGGGACCCCCTGGGGGTCCCGACCCCCACTTTGGGAACCACTGGCTTAGACAACAAAAGTGGGCGGGACCGAATAATGTGAATTAGCCCAATTCGTGTGACGTCACGCTCTTCATCGCCTTGACAGACGGGTGAAAGAATCGCGCGCTCAATGAAAACTTGTCAACAACCAGCTAGTTAGTAGCCGTATATAGCTTTTATTTCAATGGATTCAGTAAAAATGGTTATACATTGCTGCGCGGTTGGCTTTACGAACGAACAAGGCTGTAAAACAAACATACAGTGGTCAGCTAATGTTGGAAATGAGCAAGTGCTAAATCTGGTACAAAGAATCTTTTCTTTAAGATTAATATATTTTGTACATGGTCCTGACAAATAAATTAATGAAGTAAACTAAGAACTGGCAGCTCTCCAAGTATTCACGTAGCATGGAGAAAAATAATGCCCCCATGTCGGCTACGATAAATGTTTTGTTTGAAACAAGGCAAATTAAGTTTTCTTCTCAGATGTTCTGTGGTAAAATCCTAAAGGCTGTGGTATGTGCAGTGTTTCTAAGCTAGCTGTCGCTAACTTCTGTCTATGAGCCCTGACTAGATGTGCTACTTCCACGGACAAGGGAACTTTACTTGCACTTGTTGAAGCCACGGCTACATCGCAAAAAAAAACATGAAAAACCCTCGCAATCACAAGATGGAACGTTGTTGTTCCCAGTTGGTTTGTTCGTGTGGGGATTTTATTTCACCAGATATATATTTTTTTTTTCACTGAATAGCGTTTAACAGAATAAACCATTTTAATTTGGTGTTAGCGCCTCAAAAGCTAAACTTTGGTTTGCTGGTTTTGTAAAATATCACATTTCTTTCACAAATATACTACTCCAAGCACAATTAACTCAGAATGTGAAGTAGGCATCCATTGACAGCTCACAGTAAACTTGTGAAAGTAGTAGTGTTGTGTAATAAATGAACAGATCAGCTGATTTCCCCTGGCAGGTGCGGAGGTCGGGAAGCTTGTTTTGACCCCAATACTCCATTTGTGCGAGCGTTCACGTGTCCACAATAAACACGGCATATGTACAAACCACTTTATTCCTCTCCATGTCTCTATACCTTTCATTAGGTAGAAAATACATCCAAAAACCAGCATTTGTTCAAGTAACGTTGCATCATCTGTATTTGTCAAGATCAATTTTGTCTCTTTATTTCAGACTACGAACCATAGGAAGTAAGAGTATCAGCGAAATCGCAATCTCGTACGGCGCATGCGCAAAGGTCAAATTAGTGCTTCCGGTCAAAGGTCAATCGGGATGAACAGCACTATCTCACAGTGTCCCGATGTAAAATAAGCATGAATAAAGATCGTTTCAGAGGCATCAAAGCTGTGGTACATTAATCATCATAAAAACATCGAGGGTGACTATCTGTGTCTCCACAAACAATTCAACAACATTTTAGACAAATATATCGGCCTACGAGTTTTAATTTCCCATTGCTGGTGGCACAAGCTAAATTAAATTTCGACTTCTTGGGAATGGGGCATAATTCTTTACTGAAAATAACACACTATATATAAATTGTAACATGTGAAAGCCGAAAGAACATTTGAAAATTATTTTCTTTACTTTTAGATACTGATTTGGCCGACATCAATATTTTTTGGGGGGAGGAGGCATTACTGTGATTTTGAAATGAAATGATTATGAAAGAAAGGCTGAGTGAACGCTACAAATGGTTTATACATATCCATAATAAATAAGCCTTCAGTCTTTCTGCTTTATCCTATTTTGACTTGTGTAATAGACAATATTACAGCAATATTAATAACACATAAAAAATATATTGCACATTTCACATGAAAGTACTTTATTGTATTGTTTTAATTTGCTTTCTTTTGACATATTGAAAGCACAGTATCAATACAAATACTTTAGTCCAGGAGAGATCGCATCACACAGACGTCAGGTCGCTGTTGTAAATGTGAATTGGTTCAATCCGCCCTATACCTGCTTAAATAAATAAAAATGAGCTCTATTCTGAACTGTGGGGACAGTACATACCATGCGATTCCCTATTTGAGTTGTTCCCATTCCCCACAGGACAAAAAGACCCCAAAACTCGGCAAGACTTCTTCAGCGGAGTACGCAAAGTCCTGTCCGCTCAGCGATAGCCCGCATTTCCTCAAAAATTACTCCAAATTAGCAAATGTCCATCATCTAAAACATCGAGACTCATCTCTGTAGCCTCCGTCTGAGTCATCTCACCCAGTTTAGTACGTTTTTGATACCATGCAAATATATAACAAATCATTTATAGTACATTTATCTGCTCTCCCCGGTTATCTCTCGTGTTCTGCACTGCTAAAACACACTTCCGGATCAAATTTATCCTGATCGACCTCTGTGCTATCCCTGTCCTATTGCGATTTCGCTTTTTAATGCTTCAAAAACTAAATCACAGAGACTTCCCAAAGTCATAGTAAATGTACTCATGTAAATATAACTGATTACGACCCTGCTCTTATCCAACATTTCTACTGTTGTACATTTTCTTGCGCAGTAACCAAAGACTGAAACCTAAAGGCATTTCCCTCATAAATGATACCCTCCCATTCAAAGCTAATGCATAAACCATCAAAGCCGTGTATTATTTAGCAAGCATTTCCAACCCATGCTCGCCGACCTGATGAGGCTTTCGCACAGGTTGCGGCCCGACTTGTTTGAGGCGCGTCCCGCGAGCTTGACTCTGATTTCGGCTTTGACGTTGAGAGAAAGACGCGGCGCGGGGGGGTTGGAGAGGATAAGATCAATCATTAGGGCCTATTCAGCGCGGCTCGATGGTGGGACTCTTAACCCGCTAACGCACACACACTCACAGGAAGAGAAAGGCAGGCCACGTAATGAACAGTCAGGGGAGTCCATTGCCCCTTCTGCTCGCGTTTAGACTCTCGATTGCTGGCAACCTTTGACCTCAGGGGTCAAGGGGTCAATGCTGCCACCCTCAGGACCCCTTCTCCGGCTAAACCCAATAAAGCTCCTATAAAATATTGAATCTCCTCTCAAATACTAGAGCCAGGCCTTACGCGAATGCAGTAAACAAAGGTTTTCTGGGGAATTTATTTTACATGATGAGTGTGAAGGGAATTTGGATAAAAGTGACAAATAATGTTCTTGATGACTATCATTATTTGATAGTGATTGGATTCACAAACCTGCCATTTTATTCTTGTGTCTGAAAGTCCTTTCTACTGGCCAACATCACGCACATGTTTTTGAATATTGTCACTTTTGGACTCCTTTGAGAAAATAATTAGACAATAGTTCATGTGTGAAAGAGAAGACACAATAAAATGTAATTTAGCGCAGTCCATGTCTCCGGGTAAATAAAATAGTGCTGTTAATCGATTCAAATATTTTATCGCGACTAATCTCATGAATGTCATAGTTAACTTGCGATTAATCATTTCTATCTATTCTAAATGTCCCTTGAATTATCATTTTAATACTCTTATGAACATGGGAAAGTGGATAGGCTTGCTTTGTGCAAATGTTTTTTTATTATTATTATTGAAAACAACATTATTAGTTATGTTTCACACTGACATTTCTCCATTGTGAGATCAATAAAGAACTATCTTGTCTTATCTTATACAGGTTTTACTGTAACTACGGTCACCCGTGGATTTGGGCAGTTCGACTACCCAAATGAGATGACGAACTTCGGTTATAAAGAATACATCTTTTTTTATGTCATCATTGTATTCAGCCCATTAACCTCACTCTGAGTTGGCTGTGCCTTGTTGAATCTCCAGTTTAACAGGGTAAATGCATCACTAGTCAGTTTTATTTCCCCGTTGTGCCAAGTTTGCCTATCATGTCGCTTTAATTAGGCTGCCATGTGCCAAATGCATGCACAATGAGCACCAAACCAGCTCACACGCTTGGGACTATTTGACGATGAAAATAATGAAGCAGACATAGATCTATCAGGATGATCGGGCGCTGCATAAGACATCCATACAGTACTAGTTACCAACATCAAAATTGAAGCTGTCCTCCACCTCAATTTTTCAACTTTAGGTTATTTAGAATGGTGGGATGTCTCTTGAATGCAAATGAGGTTATTTTAGTTAATTGCAGGGGCTATTAGCTAAACTATATAAGTGGTGATGCGTGTACACGTGATCAATGTTGGCCAAGTACATCGAAAACGAAGTACTTAGAAAACTGAATTGTCTTTTTTTATATTGATGAATACAAAACTAAATATAAATAAATAAAAATAGCCAAGGCAAGTAGACCTCTCTTAATGAATAAACAAGGCAGATCTCGTCACACACGGTATTAATAAAAGCTACAAGGTTTTCGCTCTCAAGGACGGAAGCTGTAAACAACTACAACCCCATTGCATATGGCTAATTTGCATAAATCAGCATACGGTATTAGCCATGCACAATTAGTGTTATGCTGACATGTTCAAATACTCTATTTTGTATTACTGACATGAGTACCACAACCCACGCCGTGTCTCTGCTACAAGCTCGGTCTGTTCGATGTTTATTTTATTATTTAGCATAGCAGCATAGCGATAATAAAAGTGCTCAAAATGTATAATGTAAACCTTATGAGCTCCTTGACTTTCAATAAACATGAAGGACATATAAAATCATTGTTCTATTCCTTCAGTGTGAGGCGATAGCACTGCACTTGTAAAGCACTTTGAGTTACATTTGTATGAAAAGTGTGTTATAAGTAAAGTTTGGTTGATCGACTGCTTTCCATCTGTTTCACTGCTTTTCTTACTTTTGTTTTTTACTTGACTCTATTTTAAATGTCTTTTAGTCATAAAAAAAAATAATTAGGATGGTTGGCAGCTCAGACCATTACAGGCTGATGGCTCTGGCCAGTGTGGCGTCCAAAATCATTGAAATGTCCTTGACAGGATTTCTAAACTTATTCGATCTAGCAGTGTGGTTTTAAGAGCATGCACTGACATGTACATACAACCTCTTAAGCCCTGCTGTGTATACATATCCTCTGGAAGGCTTTTAACAGCTTGTAAAATGTCTAAAATGGTCATATTGCTCTCATATGTTATGAATGTCTATGGGAAGACTGTAAATGTGAACATTTTCAAGAAAATCATAGTGGGCATGAGTAATTGAGGTTGAAAGACAGAAAATATGAATTCTGCCTAAAAAAAACACACATTGTAGCAGGTCAGCAGCTTGTTTACATTGTAAAGAATAAATAGTAACTACAGCTAATTATTGACTTTTTACCAACTGTTTATCTGTAACAATAAATAATTGAAAAGTTATTGAGGTTTTGATTTAAAATAGTCTAGGCGGAATCCCATTATAATAAATAGGGCACAATTTGGCACCTTTTGGCCCAAAAAATTCAAATTTGTAATTTGTAATTGAAAATTTTGGATCCTATTTACATATTTGGTCATAAAATACAGTTTTTCCAAGAAAA
>OMNZ01108502.1:9436-27891 GCA_900303255.1 Lesueurigobius sanzi
AGGTTATGATGGCTGTACAATATTGAAAAAACCTGCAATATGTGATACAGGTGTAATATTGCAATAACGGACTGGGGATCTCCAAAATAAAGGCCATTACAATAGTCAATTCTTGAACTGATAAAAGTGTGGATCGTCTGCTCCAGGTCTGAGCGGTTTAAAAACGGCTTTACACACAGCTGATAAAAACTTGACCTGACCACGCTGTCAATCTGTTTGTCGAAATCTAAAAGACTTATCAAAGACAGCCCCAAACTAGAAGACAACAAACCAAAGTCTGAGATATTTGAATCATCAAACAAAATAAAATCTGTTTTGTCCTCGTTTAAATGGAGGAAATTCTGTCGGATATGCATGAATTGTTTCTTTAAGCTTTTCAACTCGAGTAACTAGCCAAATGTCCCTGATCAAAAGTTGACATATTGTGCATCTTGAAACAAACATACATTCTTTCAGAGAGTCCTGTATTTCAGCTGAAGTGAGTTTTTCTTTGCTCCTGAAAAGTTTTCCTGGCAGTTGTTGAAGGTCATGTAAACGTTAGATCAGGGACATTTGAGTAGTTTCTGTTTCATTATGATTCCAAAAGATCTCATTTTCACTGGGTAACTTTAACTTTCGTTAGAGTAATATTTGACCAATGCAGTATCTGTACTCAAGAAATTAAATGAAGCACTTCGCCCACCACTGTTGCAAAATACGATGTACTGAACTAAATATGACTCTAAAATGACGCCATACAGATTTGACTTGACTTGTTTTCGCTGCGTAACGACGACTAGGAGCCCACAGGAGCTCCTTCATTTCCTTTGCACTTAACTTTATTGGTCCATGACGAGTCATTTATTGTCCATTTCTCTGCCCTCCAGCAAACAGCAAATATCCTGTCAACGTGCGTGTGTCTTTGATGAAGAATTGAAGATCAGATAAAAGTTTAAAAATCACCAAATTGCAATTGCCAAAAAGCTTCCACCTTCTGGAAATGATAAAATAGTTGTATTAATGTGCCAAATGTTAAGGGGAGGCACTGTTGGTGAACAGGGAAACATTTTAAATAGAGTGACATCAATTTGAAACTTTTGTTGTTTATTACTGATATAAAAATGAGTAAAATATGTATTGCAAGTTTTCTGTCATTTTATGTTTTCCTATAAAAATAAGGCATTTTATGTGTAAAAATGGCCAGAATTGCCTATATTTTGGCAACGAAATCTAAATAACAGATAAAGCCAGGTTTAAATGTGTGATTTTATTTTCTTTATATATTAGTTACAAACATTTCTTATCACAGGGGATATTATATATCTTGTTTAGTTTTTGAATAAACTAGTTATTAGTGAATACTCTCTCTGTCTACTCTATCTGTAAAAATTCTAATTTTGCCTACCATGGACAACTCCTGTACGACTGAGAACCTACACAAACATGAATAGGCTAAGATGTTTTCCTACTTTTAGTACCAAGAGAGGAGGGACTTAGAGGTTACTCCTCCTTCTGGTTTACTCTTAAGAGACCCACAGCGTGCTCAAGTCTTTATTAAGCTGCTGATGATGATGGACTAAGATCGAAACGTCCTACACTTCAACTACAGAGTACAGATGAAAACTGAAGAATCTTTGCCTACGATGGACAACTCCTGTAAGACTGAGAACCTACACAAGCAAAAATCTACTTTGTAGGCTTCAAACTCTTCAAAAACCTTTAAAATATTGTTAAGTACAAGACTGGGAAGTTTGGAGTCTGTAGGTCTGCAGTGTCTCCCCTTAAGAAACGGGAATTGAGTTTGAAATGTTATTTATTATGACATTTAATTACTCCGACAACACTACTGTGGGCACATCTAGAATCCACCTGCACTGCACCATTACTTTGCATATTCAGCTCCAGAACTAATTTTAGATCTCTTCCCTGTTTGCAGATGCAGTGCGAGGAGGGGACCGAGTGGCTCCTGGAGCTCCTCACCGACGTCCAGCTCCAGCAATACTTTCTCCGAATCCGAGACGAGCTCAACGTCACCCGACTGTCCCACTTCGATTATGTCAAAAACGAGGATTTGGAGAAGATCGGCATGGGGCGTCCAGGTGCGGCTGCAATACGATGAGTTCACGTGACATCACAGCATTCGAAAGAGCGTGTGGTTTCAAATTGAGGCGGAGGGCAGCTGGATGTTAGTAAATGTGGCAACCGTCAAAATGCAGGTTTATAGTTTATTGCTGATTTTTCTGTAATTCCTGGGAAAATCACATGAATCACAAACAGTCACAAAGTTCAAAGTCTTCTCTGTCAGCACATATGAACTAAGCTCTAATTCATTTCTCATAAATGTATCCAAAAGTGGTGACAGTATTCAAAAACATGTGTATGATGTTGGCCAGAAGAAATCGCTTTCAGCCATAAGAATAAAATGGCAGGTTTGCGAATCCAATCACTCCTCTTTCAAAAACTGTTTCTCTCCTATAGAGTTGTATTGGCACCTGCTCCTACTGAAATAGAATTCTATAACATGAACACAACCTATATTAAAATAACCTTTTCAAAATCATTGAGGTCTTCCATAAAACAAAACTACATTGTACATGCACACAATGCTTTTCAATTCAAATTCATTCAGTCCTACCGGTAGTGTGTGTTCTCGCCTTTATTTCTTCCTAGCCGTCGTCTCTAAAGTCTAAACCATGTGGGATTTGGACAGTCACGACTCGCTTTGATTGAAGGTCTGAAAGTCGTGTGTGGTGTTGTTGTTTCAGGCCAAAGGCGGCTGTGGGAGGCGGTCAAGAGAAGAAGAGCACTTTGCAAACGCAAGTCCTGGATGAGCAAGGTTCGCACAATGACATTTTTCCGTTTCCCTTTTTATAAGTGTGGCTGTATTTTAATAATTCCAATAAGCCTGCACAGTTTATTTATCATTAGCCCTATATTAGGTGTTGGAATATCCAGTATATTGAGCGCAAGAAGTCTCAATGTATAGCAAAATCACTTCCATCTGAGTTACTCTTTTTCTTTTGAAAAACAAACAGAAACATATGGTACCTTCCTTGTGCAAAAATTCAGATCATTTTTCCTAATTTAGTTCTATTTTAACATTACTGAGGTCCTGATTTAGAATGTTTATGTCTTGTTTTGGTACAGTTTGATGAAAAAAATAATTTCTTACCATTTTATTTTAATGATTGTTTAACTTCTTGCTCTGAAAATTAGATAATAAATATAAATGTACTTGAAATGATATGCTTTTTCTTATATTAAGTGCAAAATACTGGTTCCATTGGCAGATCACTTTACTTGGCAAGTCAAAATGACTTATAATAAGGAAAAATATTCTGAATTTAAATACGGTTGTCAAATATCATCTTTTTTCTGAAAATGCTGTTCTACTACACAAATCTTACAGCCATTATGTCGTGATGGCCCTATTTTTAGCTTTGCAATGTTCAAATTATACAATGCTGATGGGACTTTTTCACATTTTAGTCAAATAAAAATGCACTTATAACTTTGTGTACATTGTAAACTTGATAAATCTGATCAAACCAATGTAACAAATCCATAGATCCCCGCCTCATAACCAGCCTGTTCCCTTCTCGTTAGGTGTTCCCAGTGAAGCGCCCCGACTCGGACCCCCAGCAGCCCAGCGCTCAGGGGGCCTCCGGTGGGACAGGCCCCGGCAGCAGCAGCAGCGGTGGCGGCGGTGGTGGGGAGGGGGGAGGAGCCTCTCTCACCTGCCTCATCAGAGAACCAGAGCTGCAGCTGTTCGAGAGGCTGGGGGACGGGACGTTTGGGGTGGTCCGCAGAGGAGAGTGGACCGCGCCCAACGGGAGAGTGGTAAGGGGCATAAAGAGTTACAAAACACATAGCTATTTTTTCGCATTGTGAATTTTGGGGTTAGATTGTTTTATTACTAAGATAACTCCAAATGTAATCGTCAAATATTACAACTGTATATAAGTACATTTGTGCTCATAAGTTTACATATCCTGGCAGAATCTTAGGGTATGTAAACTAAATGATAACACAAAAACCTTTATTTAAGGTTTATTTAAGCTGTTTGTTTACACTTTTCAACTAGAAACTAGCCAAATGTCCCTGATCAAAAGTTTACATATTGTGCATCTTCCAGTCCAGTTTTGTCAGAGAGTCCTGTATTTCAGCTGAAGTGAGTTTTTCTTTGCTCCTGAACAGTTTTCCTGGCAGTTGTTGAAGGTCATGTAAACGTTAGATCAGGGACATTTGAATAGTTTCTGTTTCATTATGATTTCAAAAGAGTAAACTCAGTTCTTTGGCAATAAATGGATACGGACAACCACTAACCATGAGTGGGAAAAAAGATTTGTGTTATCATTCATATTCTGTGAAAAATGGCCAAAAGATTAAAAGGGAATGTAAACTTATGAGCACAACTGTAATAGCTCAACCCTCTTGACCAGGGTCATCGATGAGGCAGGACAACCGGGTAAATTGTCCTGTGCCCTGGGACCAGGGGCACCACGAAGAAGTAAATTTAAAATATAATATAATTTTTTAAATATTAGAAAACAGCGGAGGGGGCCCATGCAAACCTTCTTGCCCTGGGCCCCAGGAAAGTCTGTTGATGATGCTGTGCTTTGACTTTTAGACTTTATTGTCCCCAAGGGGAAATTCTTCTGCATGTACACAGTGCATGTTTATAGAAAATAGACAATACTACACTCAACGGAGCCTGGTGTTAAGGAACGTGATGGCTGAGGGGATCAGGCTTCTTCCGGCATCTGAGCACCCTGTACCTCCTTCCTGAGGGCAGAGGAGTGAGGTGTTCATGGAGGGGGTATGTGGTGTCCTGTTCTATGGAGAGTGCTTGACCACCATCTTGATCCACATTTGTAGATATTCTGAACTATTGCAAGATAAAATCAAAGATTGCAATTCTAATTGGGGATTAGTGAAGGAACCATTAATAAGTTTTGGTCTCTTGCCACTATTGAGCTTTGAAATGAGTTGTATATCAGGCAATGAAGTAAGATGGTGGCTGTGTTCAGCTTGGCCTCTTCTGCCTCTCTACTTACTACTACAGTGGTAGTAGCAAAGTGGGGTCTGGAGCCAGCACTGTTAGGGAGGCTACACATCAAATACAGAAAAAATAAATTGATTTTGAAAAGAAGTTCATATGTATTGCAAATATACAACTTAAAACGAATATTTAATCCAGTTATTGCTATTTTGTTTATTTTTTAAACCCAAATGTCGGTGTACAAACATTACATATTGTTTTGAATGGAATTAATTTTTATAACTTATAACTGGGGGCCCCTGTGTGGCATGTTGGGATCAATAAGGAGGTCACAACAGTCTGGACTTGGGTGTATTTGCTTGGGTGTATCGAGGATTGTTATTTTAGCCAAGCTCTGGGTTCTGTGTGTATTTCAATGTGAGTTATTGTTGGAGCTTTGTTTCCAAGTTCTATTGTCAAGCTAAGCACATAACAGTGTGGTAAACCAAACGCGCTGTCCGTAGGCTAAAAACAAAGCCTAATTTTCTTGCCTAATCTCGATTGTGTAACTTACTCTTTTTATCTTTTTGTGGTAGCTGTCAGTGGCTGTGAAGTGTCTGAAGGCCGGTGTGTTGGACTCAGACGGTCTGGACGACTTTATCAGAGAAGTCAATGCCATGCACTCGCTGAGCCACCAAAACCTCATCCGCCTCCACGGGATCGTCCTCACTCAGCCGATGAAAATGGTGAGACACAAAGACAATGTTCTTTTGAAAATATGACCAATTATAACAGCAATTTCGTCACTTGCTTTATAACCCTACGAAAGGCTATAGACAAAGACAATGGGGAAAAGTGCAATGTATGTAAGTTAAAATGGTGCACCTTTCTGGGTAATTCTGGGTCAATTCTAGCTGGTATATAGTTGCTCGATTCATCCACAAAAAAACAAAGATTGGAGGTTTGATCCCAGGATTGTAAAAAAAAAACATTCCCTCATGATGGTAATAGAAAAACATATAAAGTTGTTAATTTATTGCCCATATCTCCCGCCCCCAGTGAGTCCTATAAATAGCCGTTGAGCCCAAACATCTGCGCTTGCTCACAATGTGCTGACTCCACTCTCGTCCGTTGTGCGTAGGTGACCGAGCTGGCGCCGCTGGGATCGCTCTTGGACCGGCTCCGAAAGCGCCAGGGCCACATCCTGATCTCGTCTCTGTGTAATTACGCCGTACAGGTCAGTTTTTTAACCACAGGAAGTCAAAGGACAGCTGCTGAAGAAGAAGGAGCAGGACCACAGCCTCCTCTTTACTTCACTCTTTACTCACTGCATTCCTCCAGACTCATAGCATTCCTGTGTCACACCCAGATATGCAATAACGTGTGGGTTATCGCCTCAGATGTCCCAGTGTGAAGGTTTTACCGAATGACTCGACTGAATCACACCATTTGAGGAGAGACACTGCAGATGAATAGGGAACAAATGTTAATTGAGTGATATCAATGTGAAACTTTTGATGTGGATTACTGACATAAATATGAGGAAAAAATGGATTGCAAGGATTGTTTTCTGTCATTTTTTTGTTTTCATACAAAAATAAGGCATTTTATGTGTAAAAATTGCCAAAATTTTCAGCGACAAAATATAAATAATGGATAGAGCAGATTTTTTTTCATCAAGGGCCACATATTTAATTCTATAAGGCCATGGAGGGCCACAGATCAGTGGCTAGTGCTGTCAAAAATTCAACTGAGAACACTTAAGACAGGTTCAAACCTTTCCTCACACCTGTATTAAATCTGAAACCATAATGCACGCTTTGGCTCACAATAAAATGTTAGTTTTTGAGGTTTTAATTGTGTAGAATTGTTAAACTTTCAGAAAAAACTATCATCTCTGGCGATGTGTGCCAAGCTTGTGGGCCACATTTGGTCCCCGGGCTTCACTTTGGGCACCCCTGGAACAGAGCCAATTTTAAATATATGGATTTATTTTTTGATAAATTAGTAACAAAGATTTGCAGAGGGGATTTTGTATATATTTTTTGAATAATTATTAGTGAATAAATCTGTAAAAAGTCAAATTTTGCCTTGGTTTAAATAAATCAAGCTAGAAATTAAATATTGAAAAATCTCTCTGAGCAAACCTTCAGAATATTGTTAAGTCCAAGCTTGGGAGGTATAATGGCTGTAGGTGCTACTAAAGTGGAGGTGTTGTTGCAAGAAAAATGCATTCTGAGAATGTGGTCTTGGCAGATAATTTTACTTACCAACTCAAATCAAGGTCAAATATACTTATTTAATATACTTTTAATAGTTCCACAATGCACCTTTAACTTTTTAGAAACTTTTTATGAATGTACCTGGGGGTTTTTGGCTCAAATATAATTGTGTCTGTCTTCTTAGGTGGCTTGTGGTATGGCTTACTTGGAGTCGAAGCGCTTTCTGCACCGCGACCTTGCAGCTCGGAACGTCCTGCTGTCGACAAACGAAACGGTGAAGATCGGAGACTTCGGACTAATGAGGGCCCTGCCCACTCACACCGACCAGTACATCATGGAGGAGGGCCACAAGATCCCCTTCCCCTGGTGGGTAGGAGCAATGACTGCATCTCAATACACCATCAGAGGGCCGTCTGCACCGGGAACAGCACATCAGCTGCATCTGAACTCCGTGATGTGAAATATGAATGAAAAACAAAATCGTAGTGATGTTTTTTTCTTTCCTCAGGTGTGCTCCGGAGTCGCTGAAATCCCGCTCCTTTTCTCACGCGTCCGATACCTGGATGTTCGGGGTCACTCTGTGGGAAATGTTCACGCACGGACAGGAGCCGTGGCTGGGACTCAACGGAAGCCAAGTAATTAATTTAACTTGATGGCACTACAGTAGACGCTAAGGCCAAAGCTTTGTATCAGTCTGTGGCAATCTTTAATTTGGTTTATACAGTCCTTTTAGCCGGCACTGCTAAAGGCAAAAGGGCTGTCAGGAAATATTTCAGATACGTGGCCAATACATTGTTAAGAAGGTAGTGTTCTACCTCAAAGAATTGTCAATCAAAAGGTGATTTTTTTTCCAGTATCGAATTCAAGTTGGAAACAGTACCGTTCACATTATTAGTAGCGCTTTGATGCAAAACTAAGCAGCTTTAGCAGGGATTTGTCCCACCGTCCATGTTCTAACTGAAACATGCAACTGGAAACATACCAAGCTAAACTGGCAATTGTAAATACTGTACGTCAAATCTTGTCGAAACCACTCAAGCACTCAATCTCAATATTCTGAGATTAAGTCATTTACACCCATGCTTGATTTGTAGGAGCTAATATTTCAAAAACAATCCTTCTCCACAGATTCTCCATAAGGTGGACGTGGATGCCGAGCGTCTGACTAAACCAGACGACTGCCCTCAGGACATTTATAACGTGATGCTGCAGTGCTGGAGCCCCAAACCCGAGGACAGACCCACCTTCATCGCGCTGCGAGACTTTCTACTCGAGGTATCATCCCTACACCGAGCCAAGTGTAGCTAA
Organism: Lesueurigobius sanzi; assembly: GCA_900303255.1. NCBI lineage: Eukaryota > Metazoa > Chordata > Actinopteri > Gobiiformes > Gobiidae > Lesueurigobius > Lesueurigobius sanzi. Next base: position 17,927 of record OMNZ01108502.1, read on the forward strand.
TAGAAGACAGTAATTAACACTTTATCAGGACCAAGTGCTACAATATGAGAAATATCTCAAGAAATATGCAAAAGCCTGCAGCGAAAAACTAAACTTGTAATTGTTCAATAAAAGGGTATGAAGTGTAATCTTGCAGTTTATTCAAGGCAATTTTCAAAGCAAGCTAAATTAAAATGTTTTCATGACATTTTTGCATTTTTTTTGATGGTTTGCAAAGTATAGACCCGTTCGCTGCTTACATCATCACCTGGAGGCAGGAAGTGAGCAAGAGAAATAAGATTAAACTAAAACTAGTGATTATAAGTGTAAAACTACAACTATCAAATGTGGTCCTGTTGTGGCTTAAGGTGCGAGAACAAGTGGAGCAATATTTGAGACGATAAAATAAGCTTTTATCTGATATTTCCAACAACCGTTAGACATTTGTTTACCGTTACTATGACAACAGCTACAATGGAAATAGATAGGGATCTAGCTTTCTGCCTCCAGCTGAGCCCGCAATGTTTACAAACAATGAAAGGGTCTATTGAGATATTCATTTTTGTCAATATCCCCCAGCCCTAACTTCAACAATGATTTGCTGTTTCTTAAGATTGTTATTATAGTACATTTAATATAATTTTATGGTTTGATTAGACTCGACTTAGCCAATACTGCTGCTTATTAAATAACAAAACCTCAAGATGCCACTTCCATTGTTGCTTTTCCTTTAATAATTTCTTTGTACCATTTCCCTTTCTGCCGCAGACGATGCCCACAGACATGAGGGCCTTACAGGACTTTGAGGAAGACGACAAGCTGCAGATCAAAATGAATGATGTCATCACCATCATCGAGGGCAGGTCCGTGTGACTCATCCTTCTGTTGTCAGCCAAAAGAGATCTCACAGAAATACTTCAGCTCCGACGTGTCATTTCACTACATTAATTAGATCATGGAGAAAGCCTTGGAATTAAATTTAAGATTTTAGTGCATTCCTACAAGACCGCACAGGCATATAGTGTAGACATTTCATTTCTTGCGTTGTGGAATATATTCTTTATTGAATGTTAATTGGGCTCGCCTGGCTTATGTGTGGTCAGTGTTGAGTCATTCCTTTATTCCTTAAGAAGACTCCGGACATTTTAGTATCTGCATAACTGAATAATGTATTGAAAAAGGATTGTTTTCTGGCTATGACTAAAAAGTTAAACTTAATCTGTTTATCAATGAGCTTTCACTAGCAAGGACCACAACCTCAGACATGGAATGCCAATGGAAGAAGTATTTTTGGACTTGAAACAGGAAATACCATCTTATTGCACATCATGAGCAGACAATTAATCTCATTTTTCTAAATCTTATTCCATTGACAGATCATTTTACTTGGCAATAAAGAACTACTCAATTTAAGGTTTTTAGGTAAAAAATGGTACTGAAAACTGGTACTGAATATTATTTGTTTTAAGAGCAAGTTTTGAGAATTAAAGAAAGTTACATGGTTGTTTCATCTCAAATAAATGATGAAAAATGGTCTTTTATGGCATAAATGACCATTATTGTTCTGTTTTATAGTAGTACAGTGCTTAAGAAATGTATTAGACCACCACCCAGTGTAAGGTGTTTCCCACTGCTGCCATAAGTTAACAGTATTCCTGTTTACCGAAATATCTTTTTATGTTTCTACTTGACCAGGGAAGGAAGGGAAGGAATCTGGAGCTGGATCTGATGGACTGGCCAAACCAAAGTCCAGACTTGAACCCCATTGAACAGATCTGGGATTTAGTGTAATCAAAAATGGATCACACCAAAGTCTCATCCAAAGCAAGTCTCTGGGAACAGCTACAAACTATTTGGAACTCAATAACAAAAGAGACTTTGCAAAACTACATAAAAACAATGGCAGCAAGAATGCAATCTTCTTTTCATGACAGGTGGTCTAATAAAGTTGTGAAGCACTGTATATAACCAATAATTTACTATAGGTATCGAAAAAGTACCCTTCAATTACAGGTATTGCAAACCAAGTATGTTACAGCCATTCAATGATAAGAATTACCACTCTTTAGAAGAAAATGTCATGGTTTTTTTGCCTAATTTTACATGTAAGACACAAGGAAACAGTGGCAATGCAGTAAATTACATTTTATATAAAGAAATTCATATAAAGTTCATTATAAACTCAATTTATTTTTGATGTGCCTGATTTGTGGACAACCTTTGGAGGCCCCCCTGCAGTGCCTTTGAGGAACCAGTGAAGTATGGTTAAAGTACTGGTATTGAAAAGTACTGAATGGTCCTAGTCTGGCCCCTAGTCATGATCTCGGCTGATTGAGTAACATCAGAAGCCATCTCTGATTTATAATTGATGTCAGCAGTTTGTTAGTTAATAATCTTCATACAATAATACATCTTAATAAATGAATGCGTTGTCCTTTTCTAATCCTCAGAGCGGAGCATTACTGGTGGCGCGGTCAGAACCGGGGGACCCTCCGTATGGGGCAGTTTCCTCGTCATGTGGTCACCTCAGTGGCCGGTCTGTCGGCGCACGACATCAGCCGCCCGCTCAAACACTCCTTCATCCACACGGGACACGGGGACACGGACCCCCACAGGAGCTGGGGCTTCGCCGACCGCATAGACAGGTTACTTCATTCATTCAAATATATGTCGCTTCTTACTTTCTCACTCCAAAAATTTATAATAGGAAATGTTAGTTCTATTCATGCAATTTATTTTTACTCTTAAATCACTAAATCAAACTTTATTCTTCTACTTTATTTAGAGATCATTTATTTTTTGCTTTGGTAATGAATTTAAATGACACGTTTTTCTGATTTAGACATAGTTTTGACATAATGCAGTTCAGATGTCATTTTGCCTGGTGGTACTTTGAGATGGTTCTTGTGGTGAAAAGTTTGAGTTCTATTGATAGATGCTAAGAGACACTTATTTTATTTTATTGTATCAGTATTAGCTTTTTAAATTTAGTTTATTATCCTATTCCAGTATTATTACTACTGTTTTGTTTGCAAACCTTTTTCTATTCTTGATGGCACATTTCCTGACTTTTTGCACCCCCTTGTATGATCCTGTCCTAAGAGCTGTTGTAACAAGTCAATTTCTCCATTGCAAGATCAATAATGAACTATCTTATCTTATCTTATCCTATCTACAGTATTGTAGAGGTTTTTTGTTGTCGCTCTTGCTACCTTTCACCACCAGATGGCAGCAGTGTACTGTCTGACTGTCTGCAATTTTAGAATTAGGTTTTGGTTTTAGGTTTTTCTTTTTCCTTGTCTATAGATCAGGGTCTGAGTCTCACTTAATACTTAAACACTCTTCTTCCAAACTATTTAAAGGAATTTAGTTATTTCAGTATATTCCTATTATTTCTCTAAACTATCAGCGGCTACATGCTCAGGCCTCAGACATTGAAAGCTTGAATTATCCCAAAACGTGGATAAATTCAAAGAAAAACTTCCCTCATATCCTCAATAAACAATTTATTGTAACCCAGTGATTCCCACAATGAAGGGTTGCGAGGCACAGTTGCGAGAAACATTTCACAGTAGAACAGTGGACAAGCCACCTCACAGTCATATTTTCCAGCAAAATCCATTCAAGAAGAAAATAAAAAATACATTTAACAAATTCTATCTGCAGCTTCTTCAAAATTTATTTTATATTATGCTCCAATTAGGTATTACAGTGGGACTCTCTCAAAAGTCTGGGCACCGTTGTATTAACCAATATGTTTTCTTTTCCCCTTTAGTTTGTATTTAGGAAATCCAATGGACCCCCCTGATGTCCTCGGTTCAACACCAACCGAAGCAAGACCGACCAAACTCCCCAACCGTGCCAAAAGTAAATTAAAACGATTCCTATATGGGTTAGTGCTACATAGTCGGCTCGGGATGGAGGGTCTCAATGAACTCTAGGCTAGGAATGTTCTAATAACCACTGAAAAAGGCAGTCATTACATCAACAGATAGGTCAGGTTCAGGCTACAGTAAGTTTAAGAATGAATTTTATGTCTTCAGACCAATTGACTCAAAATAATGCTTAAGACGAGTGTTTATTTTGTTTACTTAGTTAAAGTAATGTTTTTGCTGACTGAAATCAGACTAAAACTAAATTAAAAGTGGTTCATGATGACTAAACTATGACTAAAGTCTCCAGAACCTAATAAAGACTGAATACAAATGAAAATAATGGACTAAAACATCAAAACTGCCATCGGCACAGTTGATATACAGCCAAATAATTCAGAGGAAGCAGTAACTATTCGAACTCTGTCATGCAGCTTCATCCATCGTTAACACTCACTTGCAGCCAATCAGAAGTTGCCATCAGATCTGACATGGACCAATCACAGCAGGCCGTCCCTCCTGAGCCAACATTCTAGCTGTAACCTCCCTATATACATGTACTGTACGTACATACAATTACAAAATATTCAAAGAAGTACTAACAACTGGTGTCATGTTTTTGTCAGAACAACCTCCTCCTCGGCCGCCGCAGCCCGCCATTCTGCTCAAAAGTAAGGCCTATATGTTTTATGACGAGACACTACAGGTGAATCAGGAAAAACTAGAAATTGAATATGGATAGAATCAGGTTTAAATGTGTGGTTTTATTTTGTTGATATAGTAAGCTAGTTACAAAGGATATCTTGTGTTATCTAGTGTTCAAATAAACACATTATTAGTGAATGCATCTATAAATAAAGCCTTGTTTGATGAGGCTAGGAATGACGGGGCCCTCACAATTTCAGTTTCATTTCGGACAAATACTGTATATATTCCAATAAATGAGACAAAATGAGTAAATTCTCCTCATACTTCAACTGACTGACTATGTGCAAAAGAACATAGACTACGTTGCAAAAAGAAATCTAGAAATTACTAAAAATGTTGTTAAAATTTGTTTTTGAACCCCTGATTTGAGTATTTTTTTTACTGTTAAATTAAGAAAAAAATATATCATCACACTCAAGATTTGATGAAAACAATATTAATTTACTTAATGAGAATGTAGTTGATGTGTTTTCCTAATGTAATTGTAAAAAAAACGTACCCCACTGGCACATGTCTTGAAATTAGTTACTCAAACCAAGGGCAAAATTGTACTTAATTTTACATTTCTTTTGTGTTCTAGTTATTTTGAGGAGATATTCAACATTTGAGGGACATTTACAAGGCACAAAACACCTGTAGCACCAATTTGTAGACTATTGGCAGCCCCCTGGTGGTCTCGGGGCCCTAAGCAGCTGCATAGTCTGCTTATTAGGCTGAGCCGGCCCTGAATTCTATGAAGAAAGGTTGAATTAGTGAATAATTACACTCTAGGGCATTTATTTGTTTGCAGGTAAAGTGAATATGTTAAGAGAGCAAACTGACCCAAAACCTGAAAATGTAAAATAAATCGTTCAGCCTGCAGTGTCTCTGGTATCATGTAGTTTTACCACGTGCGTCTCTTTCGCCCAGAGCCATTTTACGACTCTGTGATGGAGGACTACGAGGACGAGGACGACAGCGCCTCCTCGGGTCTGAAGAAGCTGGGCGTGTCCCTGGGCCTGAAGCTCCGGCCATGGGAGGCGTCTGGGTTCCGGTCGGCCAGAAGCGAAGTGTCTCTCATCGACTTCACCGACGACAGCTTCAGCTCCACCACGCCCTCGCCGCTCGGAGAGCCTCACCAACGGGACGACGACACGCTCAAGGTACCACATGATGAGATAATGAGATAAATTATTAACTAAAAATGTCCGACATTGCCCATATTTTCAGCGACGAAATCTAAAAAAAAAAACGATAAAGCCAGGTTTAAATGTATGGTTTTATTTTGTGAATACATTAATTACAAAGATTTGTTCAGAGAGGATTTGGGATATTTTGTTGAGTTTTTGAATAAGTGAGTAATTAGTGAATAAATCTGTAAAAAAAATCGAATTTTGCTTTGTCTTTTAAGGTTTAAAATTCAATAAATCAGGCTAGGAATTAAATATTGAAAACCCCCTCTGATCAGAGGTAGACTTGGAGTCACAATTGTGTACCTGGAGGGTATTTGGAACTCGGGTTTAATGTGATATTTTGTATTGCTGTTTTGTTTAGTCTGTGCTGTTTGTTTATATGTTTTATGATGTAAAAATTTAATAAAAACTTAAATAACAAAAAAGAAAACCCCCTCAGAAGAAACCTTCAAAATATTGCTAAATACAAAAGTTTGTTTTTATTTAACTGTGAAACGTCTTTGAGTGTCTAGAAAAGCGCTATACAAATAAAATGTATTATTATTATTATTACTAAAAAGTAAACGTACTCCATGGACAGATTGAAATGAGTTACTCAAATTACTTTTCGCGGTGTAGAGGGGTACATGGATCTCCATTCACACAACACTTCATGACTTGGAGGAACTGTGATTTATTTTAAAGGATTCTGTAATAGGATATTGAATTGATTAAAAGCCAGTTTAAGATTATGTGCCCCATCCCATGTGTCTGTGCGTCTCATCTCAGGATACTCCCTCCATCCTGGACTGGCCGCTCCCTCAGCCAGCCTACGACGAGGTGGCAGCGGAGGTGGAGGACCAGTCTGAGGACCAGGAGGTCAGGACCATCAACAAGAGCCAGACTGAAGAGCCCACGACTGGGGCTACGAGCGGAGCTGCAGCTGGAGCTGGAGCTGGAGCAGAGGCCAAAATCCCAGCAAGGAATGAGTCCCAGTCGGCCGACCTCTTCCAGGAACTACAGAGAGAGGTGGGAGAAATCATGAATACAGTTGTGCTCATAAGTTTACATACCCTTTTAATCTTACGGCCATTTTTCATATAATATGAACGATAACACAAAAATATTTTTTCTACTTTTTTCCCACTCATGGTTAGTGGTAGCGTGAAGCCTTTTATTGCAGAACTGACTTAATACTCTTTTGAAATCATAATGAAATAGAAACTACCCAAATGTCCCTGATCTAATGTTTACATGACCTTCAACAGCTGCCAGAAAAATTGTTCAGGAGCAAAGAAAAACTCACTTCTGGAAATACAGGACTCTCTGTGTCAAGATGCACAATATGTAAACTTTTGATCAGGGACATTTGGCTAGTTTCTAGTTGAAAAGTGTAAACAAACAGGTTTTTTGACAATAATTGGCGTCAAATGCAACCACTGACCAGGAGTGAATGAATAAAATAGGTTTTATAGCAGTGCACACTCATATTGCAAGTTTTCTGTATCATGCATTCCTAAAGTAATTTATTATTTTATTTTATGCAAACAACTCTTTATGTACACTCCACTGTACACTAAGTAACACTTTCATTGCATAGTGTATGGCAATAAACTTGTTAAATCTGGAATAAATACTATAAAATAGCCCTATTCAGCTTCAGTAAGATTGAAGCCTAGTTTGTAAACTCTAGCACCCCCTGGTGTTACAGAACATAATTGCACCTCACACACGGGCAGAATTTCTTATGCTAGTGTCAGGTCTCTGCTGTGCTTTTAAATTAAACAGATAAAAACAAGACCCATGAGAGGGGACAGAAGGTCACCCTGCTCCTCAAACAACTGTAGTGGCATTATTATTAACACTTTTGTTTATTTTATTAGATTATGAAACTAAAAATCAACTATAGATGCGCTGTGGTATGTTTTGCCAATGAACACAGAAACCATATGAGCTGGAAATAAGGAATCTTTATCTCCAATCCTCACCTAGTCTCACCTCAATCAGTAAAATTGTTTAAATGTTGTGAGTATATTGCAAAAATGTGTTTGAAAACCTTGCACACGTTTTCTCTTTGCTTGATTCTGTAATACACTAAACTAATTGTTCAAATGTGTTTGTATGCTTTCTCATGTCTCTCAGGTGATGGTGAAGCTGCAGGTGCCCATGGCGTCGGGCCGCTCCCTGCCCTCCTCCCCCCTGCCCCTGCCCCTGGCTCCTCTCACCCCTCACAGACAGATCTACCTGCCCTCCCCCTCTCCCTCCTCCACCACCTCTACGTTCACCGCCTGTTTAGAAGAACTGCAGCAACAACAGCAGCAGCGTCCCGTACTTCCTCCCCGCAGCCCCGCCCCTCCCCTGCGCCACCCCAAATACAGCCCCTCCCAGAAATCCAGCCAATCCCAGGCGCGCTCCAGCTCCATCTCCCTGGGCAACGAGGAAGACGTGCCCCCGCAAATCCCGCCCAGGGACCATGCGTTTTCCCAGCCGGCTTCTCGCTCCTCCTCGCCGCTGTCCTTGGTCCCGATGGCGATACCGCCGCCGCCACAGTCCGTGTCCCCGCGCAGGACGGTGGGGCTCCTGGGGCCGCTGTTGTCGGCTCCCTCCCCTCCTCAAGGCAGCGTGGCGCAAGCTTCCAAACTGGCGGCGGCTCCGAGTTCCTACTCGTCCACGTCCATGCTGGACCCTCTTGTGTGTCGGGATGGGCGGGGCTTCTCCTCTTTGATTGACAGCTCGCAGAGTACGATGCCCGCGCCTCTGCCAGAGCGTCCTGCGTTTCTGGAAAGGTGTGTAAACTACAGTGCTGTATTAGTCGACCATGAGCATAGTGCATTTAATTCACCTGCATTGACCTGCTCATGTTCTTAGGTCTACATGTTTAATACTAGTGTACCTGCTACGGCCATCACCTCATGCTGGGGCGCCACGAGGACCATGTCTTTATAGCCTTAAGCATGAGTTTATAAGCATGTTTCACATTTAGGGAGTTCACTCATTAATCACATATTTGGTCTCCACAAATGTATTTTTTTTGTCTTCACAAATGCCTTCAGTTTACTGAATATTTTCATTCCATGACTAGGAAATACTAATCTTGCCTACAAGTTGAATTCTCACGGTATTTGTGAGTTTACAAACACACAAGAATCCATCTTGTACTGCCCCGCCTCCCAGTTTGCACTGAACCAGCAGTGGTTTAGGCTAATGGCGTTGGCAGTTTTGTGGTGTAGGGCAGGATATCCAGGTCTTATGAATGCAGGAAATGCAGAGCCAAAGCAAAATAACATGTCAGCACCTGAGGACGGACACTGCTATCGCTGCTATCAACTGTTTCAGCAGAATCCATGATTTATTTTTTGAAAGAACAGCGAGAGTTGCATTCTTACCTACTTTGCAGCAATCAGCTTATTCTGCCGAATGTCCTCCCTTTCCCCATGCAGAATGGATGAGAGCAATCCCAGACTCAGGCCCGGATCTACAGGGGTGCAAAAGGGTGCATTGCAACCTCATTTTTTGTTGCATCACAATGTATTTTAATGACAAGGGTGTATATTTGCACCACTATGAAACACAAATGCACCCTCAGTGAGTCATATCACCTCAGAGTGCTACACATTATTAGTCTGGCTCTTACAGGATAAGAAAATAATCAGACTGTAATCATTCTGGTAAAGTTGCCTGCATCAGTTTATGCTTACTGTATATGCCTAAATACTCATACCTCAAAATGTCCAGGGTTGGGTCATATATATTACATTATTAAGATTGAACTGAATTCAACTTATTACTGATGTCCCAGTTTACCCCGCACAGTCCCAGTTTTAAGGCCTTTGACCCATGTCCCCATGACTTTCTCCAAAATCATGGTTTTGTCCCAGTTTCACACCAGATCTGTCCCAGGTGTCCCAGTTTTGGGCCAATTTTGATCTCGAAGCAACACATTTTCCTTGAAAATCAATGTCTTTGGACCATGTAGATGTCAGTTACAAAGTACAAACAAATTAAAAACCTCCATGGATTGTTGCATGTCATTAACATTAGACGTTAAAGGTCCTATACCTGATTTTTTTATTTTAATTGTTTGTAAATTTTATAGTAATAAAAAAAAAAAAACTTTGCTGCTAGTTCTTGAGTGAAAAAAAACCTTTCACAAATATGTTTGTGTAGGTTCTCAGTCGTACAGGAGTTGTCCATCGTAGGCAAAAATTCTTCAGTCTTCATCTGTACTCTGTAGTTGAAATGTAGGACGTTTCGA
>OMNZ01108503.1:19927-45483 GCA_900303255.1 Lesueurigobius sanzi
ACCATTCTACAAACGCATGTGGCAAACTGTTCCACGTGACGGCTCTGGTCCTGCGTAAAGCCGCATATGGGCGGCTCATAGCAAAGTGCACTGGCATTGACTTGTGTCACAAAGCTACAGAAAGTTTGGGTATATGGACATATTAGCCTGCCCTCTGCAGTGCATTTAAATCGCTAAATGTATGCACGTTTGAGGTTAAAGGGGCTATACCTGATTTTTTTTCATAGTAGTGGAATGAAATAATTTTTTTCTTCCTGTAGTTTTTAGTATATTGCAAACTGGAAATAATACTGTGCATCCAAATATAAAGCATCTATTGTCAATTTCATGAGTTTGCAGACTACTTTTCTAGCATTTCTGTTCTCTTAACCCTAAAAAGTGACCACGCCAATTGTGAAATGTGCTTATAAACTCATCTCTGTGAAGAAACAGGATTTTTGAAATGAGCTTGGAAAGTTAGGGAAGTGTTTTGACCACATCTATCAATTTATTTTACTCGCTCCCTCTTCCATTACTTGTCATTTTAAAAATAATAAAAAAAATCAGGTAAAGTGCCTTTAAGGTCTAATGTTTTAGTGGGAGTTTTTACGTAGTACTTTTTGCGTGTAAGATGGGAGAGCTCCACATCTTTCCTCCCAATACGGCGTAGCGATCTCTTAGCGGAATGCAGTACCAGGCCGTACCAGCTTTCAACTCTGGTCTTTCCTCGTCTCACACCGTAGTCACAATCAGTGAAGCCACTTCGTCACATTTCTTCGTCTTGGCTCATTATCTCAGTCTCTCTCCGCCCTTCTTTTTGTCACTGTTAAATATAAAAAAGCATGTTCCCCGGGATCGCTGGCATCGCACCCCACTATTTGAGAAACACTGCATTATTGTGAGAATGTGATCTTTAGTTGATTGTTGTGTGTTTTTTTTACCAATCCTGTATAGACTGAGGCTGACTTGAAGTAGTGGGTGGCCACAATCCAACACCCACTGGAACCAATTTTCAGAGCCAGGATCCTGTTCTAGAATGGATTACCTAGTTGGTGCATAATTGTAAAGCATTTTTGATTCTGTGTGCTTTACATGTAGTATTTACCATAAAGCTTTGAACTGAAGTGCACAAGGTCCCATGGTCTGTAGTCTTCACCATTAGACCTCATAGAGTATAATATTTATTTGCCTGTATCATTATTGGATCTGTTTCCTAAAACCGCTGATCATTGTGCCTTTTGTTGTTAAATTGTGCTTTAGAAATGAAAGTTAAAAGTGACTTTGCCTTTGTCTCCAGTGCTGCTGCGTGAGGAGGTGGCCCAGCTGCAGGAGGAGGTGCACTTGCTGCGTCAGATGAAGGAGATGCTGGGTCGCGACATCGAAGACTCTCGGGACGGCTCCTCCACAAACGTCCTGTCGGCGTCCGAGCTCCGCACTCAGCTGGGAGACAAGGAGCAAGAGCTGGACCGCGCCAAAGAGGCCTTACAAGGTGATTCTACGGAAACAATACAGTGTGTTCTTCAGAGTCAGTTTTGTGACTGACTGGGGCTGAATGAGTGCACACATGTCAAGTGATATTTTTCATGAGATAGCACATAATGACTCATTTCAAGTCTGTAGTTCTAATTGGGGCAAGTTAGTTTAGTAGTTCAGATTTCCGTTTTCCCTCGAAGATGCTTCTTACAAAGTTTAAAATGTGCTCTCTGAACTGAACTGATTCTAAAACTGCAATACTATTTCTCCTTGCAATTGTGAGAAAAATATCCAGTTGGTCTTGTTTTCATTACTACTTGGTGGATTCATAGACCAGTTTATAGTGACCGCGGCTTAGGACACTTTATGATAAACTATTCCTTAGTGGCATGAACATTGTACACATGAGTTTTTATATATTAAAAAGCATGGTCCTTCCTTATCAGTATTTACAGCTCAGTATTCCCCCTGTGCATACTTTGTACTCTGCGTCACACACAGCACTTGGGAAGCATAAGGTCGTCAGAAAGCACGCTGAGTAGAGTTTAATTAAAATGATTAGATCAACTGGTTTGGAGAAACATTACTGCAGATGCTTTCTCAGTGGTTTAGGGATTATCTCTGTATTATATTGGCTTGTATTGTCAGACAAGTGGCAACAGTTTCTCCATGTGAGTTTCAACATGAAGCTGGCTGACTCTTGCTGCAGCCTGCAGCCAACCAGACTCCAGTTATACCTCTGTCTAATTACCATCCATCAATCACAGCTTCACTCTAATATTCATGTGGCATTTATGGCTTGTTTTTATTTCTTATGAGGTCATTAGACCTTTAGCCCCTGTGTCCAGCAAATGTCAGACATAGAATAAAATAAATATCTCTATATTATTTGTTTGCTCATACATACTCATTTTTAGATTCAGAATTATGGCCAATTTAATCATTGTTTAGTATTTTAATCATTGTTTAGTAAACAATGATTTTTTTTTTCTTTAGTAATAATTTTTGAGAAGAGAGCTAGGGGTAAGGTAGTTTACAGAGTATACAATTCTGTTATTTTGTATGAATTAAATTAAGACCATGAGGTATACAGTATGTTAATGATGGAGGTAGCTAGTTCCTCAGTGGTTTCGCTAGGGATAATTTTTTATTTTGAAGGACAGGATTGCAAAAAAACCTGTTGTGAGCCCTTTTTATCCTTCATTAATTAATCTCTCATTATCTCAAATCTCAAAATGATTTGTGAGCAGAATCAGGGAACAAGAATTTGGAAAACTACATTGTGTTAAAACATGTGCAAAACTCTTAAAAGATGACAATGGCTTGATCCACAATCCCCCAATATGAAGGACAGCCTTAATTAACTTTAAACAAGGCTTATATTGGCACTAAAGAAAATCTGTGAAATAAGCATCATTGCTATTGCTAAAAATTGGCAATCTATGTTTTAAATTAAATTAAGATTCACTTAGTGGCACACATTTTAAGCACATCCAGGAGCACTAGCGTTTTTAAAAAGGATTAACTGCGAGCTTAATACTTTAGCCTCTTTAATTCAACCTGTTTGTAAAAGTCAAAATTATCCCTCATTCAACTTACAAACCACAGTTTGACAGCCGCTGATTTTTATCACTAAAATAACCATCTAACATTTCAGAAATCAGCTCCTATAAGGCTTATATGACAAACTGAGAAACTGTGGATTGACACTGGTTCATGTCATGCCGTTTGTTGTTGCTCAGTCGTAAAATGTTGTGCAACTGCTGCAGAACAGGTTTGGATGACAGGCATCACTAATGTATGAACGTTGAAGACAGGAATGCCTTCTGAACGATACAGATCTCCCTGTTTTTCCTCCCTGTTACACCACACACACTACGATCATGTGTTTTCAATGTACAGTAGAGATGTGATGCTCTCCACACGCCACACAATCCAGTCAAAACAAATCACTGCAGCTTGAATATCTGACACTTGTGCAACTTTGGGGTTTAAAATGGTTACATCATCTTTCTCCAAGAGCAACATGAGCAAAGACGGTCCTTACAGAAGACAGACTGCCCCCATGTGGTCACGGGAGGCCACTGCGGTGCTACTAACTGTTGTGCTTTATCATTACATTTTTAGAATGAAAGTTAAATAAATATAGACTAAACCAGAACAAAATCATGGGTTAAATGTAAAGGACAAATTTTCCACAGGTACAATTATTTACAGTTAACTCGCATATACATGTATGAACATAGACTAACATATTGAACTAGTCCACTCTTGTGAGGTTAGGAACTATAGGTTTATCCCAGACTCCCAGTAAACCTAATTTCCCCCTGTTTTTTTTTTCACAGCGATGAAAGCGGACCGTAAGCGCCTGAAGGTGGAGAAGTCGGACCTGGTGAGTCAGATGCAGCAGCTGTACAGCACTCTGGAGAGCAGAGAGGAGCAGCTCCGCGAGTTCATACGCAACTACGACCAGCATCGGAAGGTACCACGTTCAGAGGACGCACATGTTAGGACAGTATCACAATTTAAGCACGCATAAATATTTGGAGTTGCTTTAGCCTACATGTCCGGGCTACATGTGAAAGATATAAGAATTTATGGGGAGACCGGGGCTGTTCGGTCACGCAGGTTTTCACATTGCTTATTAGAGCCACACTAGAGGGCGCTGTATTTTGGTATGTATAATACTCTGTGCTTTTTGGCATTCTTCTTCTCTCACAATAATCATTTTCTCAATTGACAATTCCGGTCTTACGTCACAATATGGCGGTTAGAGTGGGTGAAAACACTGCTCTCCGCTCATTGAAATGCATTGGACTTTTATAATTTGGTTAGAGAGTATCTTTGTGATGTCACTGTGATGAAATGTCGTTTGACCACCATGATAACCTGCCTATAGCGGCAAAAGTGCCATATAAACAGATATTGGTTTGTTTTTACTGACACTGGGTCATGTTGCATGGCGTATATGGGGAAATGCCCGGATGTTTGGAATTGTCAATAGGCCATATGCACACGCGTGAAACGTGACTTCCGACTGGAATCTCAGTCAGCCACTCCTCTTCCTCTCCCGTTATTTCCCTATGGGTGATTAGCAGTGTCTCTTCCAAATAAATAAAAAGCTTTCGATTACATGGAGGCAGTGAGTTAAAAACATCACAGGGTGTTTTTGTCTACAAGCTAATGGCTAACACACCAAGAGCTCAACATTTTTTAACGAGCTGCTTCACAAATGATCGGCCAGTATTAATATTATTTTGTTGTTTGATTCTTGTGTCTTTGTTTTTAATGCTAGCCTTTACCTCTGAGATAAAAGGTTCCTCCTTAATGAGCTCAGACGTCTCCTCCAGTCAAGTCTTTACATCGGCGTGATGTTTTTAATCAGTATTTTTCCATCAGTAACTCACTGCCGCCGTGTAATCCAGAGCTTTTTATTAATTTGGGCGAGACACTGCTAATCGCCCTGGGCTTATTATATGGAAATAACAGGAGAGGAAGAGCAGGGGCTGACTGAGATTCCAGTCGGTCATGTGTCACTCGCTTGCTTAGAGCCCATTGGACTGATGAGTTGAGGATGCTTTGTGAATTTTTTAGGCCTTTTCCCAAACTTAAGTCCAGGTGTATTTCTGGTTTAGTTCTGGATGAGTCCCAGTAAAGGAGATTTAGTTATATACTGGTTTAGTCCTAATTAAGCCTTTGTTTAGTTTAATCCTGGTTTAAAGCAGGTTTAGTTCTAGTTATTAATTCCTAATTTACTCCTAGTTTTGACATTGTTCAGTGCTGTGTATGTATCATGGTCGAGTCCTTGTTAAACATATGGGTTATTTTTGTAATGAGAGCTTGGGTTTTGTTAGTGTCATTAACATCATTAACATGAGACACTTTGTCTGAAAGCCAGAGATTATAGCTTTGATTCGAGCCATTTTTAGCTAATGTGTTAGCGCTTACATTGTTTGCAAGGTGGACACTTGGGGATGGTTGTCTCAATCGGTTGTCAGATAGGGTGTAAATTGTGGGGATTTTTTGTTGTTGTGTCTAATATGTTTTTATAATCATATTCATGACATTGACATTAGTTGTTGAAGAGGCATTTGGACAGTGAATTCCTACATTTAAAGACCATTTTGCATAACTATGTATTGCAATAAGATGTAAAAAGGAAGCAGCACCTAAGCTCCATGTAATGTACATTAGAGAAAAAAATAACAACCATATCAACGAGCAGCCTCAGTCTCCCCTACTTTTGTAAGACATTGTTCTCTTTGAAAAAAAAACACATTGTTCTTTTTGACTGAAATGGACGCTGTGTTTTCTTTAGGAGAGCGAGGACGCAGTGAAGGTGCTGGCCAAAGAGAAGGACCTGCTGGAGCGGGAGAAGTGGGACCTGAGGAGGCAGACCAAAGAGGCCACGGAGACGGCGTCTTCTCTGCGTTCCCAAATCGACCTCAAGGAGAACCGGATCAAGGAGCTGGAGGCCGAGCTCACCATGGTACACTCATCGTCTCCAAACTATTTCAGTTTCATAGTACTGTCTAAACATCTGGTGTGGTGCGGGTCTCATGAGTTGTTTTGTTACACCATTTGTCGCATCTCAAGAATGATTTGGTGAATATAAGTGACAGGTTTTAATTCTTTTGTAATTAAGACTTAGTTAAATGGATCATGTCTGTGGAAACTATTAATCTTAGTTTTACTTCAGTGAAGTGATGATTACTGAAGAAAAGTAGGGGGGAAATTTTTAGGGGTTTTAGGGGTTATTTTTATTTTAACAATGATGTCAGTGATGGTGAAGTTCTACGTAATTCTGACTCACTCATTTCTCATAGGTATAATATGGCATGGCAACAGTTATGGGTTGTTTACTTCTGCGTATGTCACTTCCTGTGCCCAAAGACAGGAGCAACGAAAAGGTTAACGCCCCCTTTTCGGTGACAGCAGAGGCTCTGCCCATTGAGATTAATGGGGAAACATCGGCTGAGATCTTCACATTTACGTCTGAAAAATAACAATAGGTCAAAAACGAAGCAATGTTGAAATATAAGAAGCTGCAAAATTACACAGTTATATGGGCATTTGAATTCAATCTGGGATTTGATCCAATTTGATCAAATTAAGCCACAATGAACGACTAAACACTTTATATTGTAGTACGAACATGCTAACTTCCTGCTAACTTTAGCCCACTTTAAAACATCAACTGTCCGCTCTGTGAATCTTCTACAGCAAAAAAAATCTCTTCATTTGCTTACCTCTTATATCAGACAAAAATACAAAACGTATAAATTGTTACTTTTCAGATCTCAGCCGATGTTTCTGGACGGAGCCTCTGGTGTCACCGAAAAGGGGGCGTTAACCTTTTCGTTGCTCCTGTCTATGGCCACAGGAAGTGAAAAAATAAGCATTGCAAAAAAGTTCACTATGTTTTTGTGAAAACTTTGTCTAAAATGCTCTATCCATGGTTAAACAAAAGCAAAAAACAAATACCTGGATTAAAAAGCATTTTGAATGCAAACATTGTATCAAGAGACTGAATTATGCAAAAATTTTAAACGGTACAGAAAGCACAAAAACAAGTTGATTTAGCTGTTATTATATCATGATTATTACATTTCTTTCTTCCAGGCAAAGCAGTCCCTGGCCACTCTGACTAAGGACGTCCCGAAACGCCACTCGTTGGCGATGCCCACGGAGCCGGTGGTGAACGGGAGTCAGGAGTGGGTCATGCACCCGGACCTGCCCCTCACCGCAGCCATACGCCAAAGCCAGCAGACCCTCTATCACAGCCACACCACGGACCGGCCCGGTAAGAGCGCTCTACTCTCTCTCTCTCTGAACTCTGTGCTGCTGGTGTTGCAAAACTAACCCTGGTTTCCAAAAGCAGTGGCTCCCAATCACTTTTAGCTTGTGTACGGCTTTATGTTATGTCTTTACACTAAAATTAGACATGAATAAACAAGTGTGAGCGTAAATACTCTTCGCCTTAGTGCATATGAAGTGTATCATTTACTTCCATTTGATTTTCACATAAAATAAATAGTCATCTTAAACATATGACTTTTAATAGGTCATTTGGTAGTAGAGTAGTAGATTTAACATGAAAAACAAGACAAATGGCCAGAACCATGTTGCAAAATATATACATTTGACTTCAGTTTGAGCTTTTTTTGTCACACTGCAAAAAATGATATCTTGATCATTTAAAATTTCTTGAATAACCAATATTTAACCTTAATTTGTGTAATTCTGAGGTGCCAAGAAAAATAATATTGCCAGTGGAATATGTTTTTAATATAATAATAATATACAGTATATATATAATTTTATGTGAAATACAGTCGTGGACAAAAGTTCACATAGTCTTTTAATCTTTTGGCCATTTTTCATAGAATATGAATGATAACCCAAAAACCTTTTTTTCCACTCATGGTTAGTGGTTGGGCGGAGCCATTTATTGTCAAAGAACTGAGTTTACTCTTTTGAAATCATAACGAAACAGAAACTACTCAAATGTCCCTGATCTAACGTTTACATGACCTTCAACAACTGCCAGGAAAAATGTTCAGGAGCAAAGAAAAATACAGGACTCTGACAAAATTGATGACAGGTTTTTTGACAATAAATGGCTTCACGCAACCACTAACCATAAGTGAAATAAAGGTTGTTTCCATGCCCGGACATTCTGCCAGGGTATGTAGACTTTTGCCCACAACTGTACACTTACTACTTTTTGCAGTAGAGAAGTGAATAAATAAATCATTTTAAATCATAAGTTCTATAAATCCCCGCTTGTGGGCCGCGTACCCCTGATTGGGAACCACTGGGCTGAAGGGCTCACTTACTAACTTTGGGACATTGTGTGCGTGTGTGTGTGTGTGCGTGTGCGTGTGTGTTGTTTGTAAATGAACGCACATGGCTCCAGCGGTGGTGAGGATCAGCCCAGGACACTCCAGACAGCCCTCAGTGATTTCGGATGCCTCTGTTGCCGATGGCGACCGCTCGTCCACTCCGAGTGACATCAACTCCCCGCGCCACCGGACGCACTCCCTCTGCAACGTAAGCACAGCCATGTCGGTCCCCGAACCCGTAACATCACACATTTACCTACAGTGTTCGTGTATGTTCCTCTGTCCCGTGTGGGCTTTGCTGGGTGTGAGGTGCCGGTGGTGGAGCTGTTTGTTTTGATAGGGCTGCTCTGTAGCGGAACAATGTTCAGGTAAGGAGGTAAGTGCAACCACATTTTGAACAGTTTGTACAGTAAAATTCAATTAGACACACAACAAAATGTCCTTAAAACTGACCTATCCTTCGTGGCAGAGGTTTTATTCATTAGTAGCCCCTGGTGCACCATCCCATACGTTAGATTCATAATCACAAACCTTAAATGTTTCTGTTACATTTAAATCCATGTTATTAAAGTTACAGTGAGATAGATAGATAGATAGATAGATAGATAGGTACAGAGCAAGATGGCACCTGACTAGCCAGTTATTTTTGTTAATATCTTAAATAACATTAAAATTATTAAAAGACAAAGAACAGGACGGTGTGTACCGCGTTGTAAGAAGCTCTTTAGGGTCATATTAACAAGCCAAATTAAGCCAATGAGTCAAAGAGGAGCCGCTTCACGGAGGACTAGCCACTTGTACCTCCATTGTTATATACACTCTGTGGTCGGGGCCCAATGCAGGACTGTTTCTAGTGGATCGCGAGCGTGTGCAAAACCTTATTATTAATAATTATTTTTGGTAATTTTTGTGAGGAAGATGTATAATCACAAAGCTATGCAAACAATACATTTTGATATTAAATGTAGAAACAATTCAAAAAATGCTTCACCAATTGAGAGAAGTGCCTATATTTTCTATGGCAATTTTTAAATATTGGATAGAGCCAGTTTTAAGTTTATGGGTTTATTTTGTTGATATATTAGATACAAATATTTGTTCAGAGGGAATTTTGAATATTTTGATTAGTTTTTGGAGGAGCTATTAAAATCTCAATAAATTAGGCTAAGAATTAGATATTGAAAAATCCCTCAAAACCTCATTAAGTACAGAACTGGTATTCTCAGTGCAGTTGTTGCAAAAGAATCTTTGGCCCAGGGAAACTCCTTATTGTGAAAATTAGGCAATTGTTTGTTTCCAAGTGAAAGTTTATATGATCCTACTGGCCCCAAAACAATAAAAAATACATTTTTTTTCTGCCATGTCTCCCATTAAAGAATATACATACTCACATCCTTCAGTTACAGATAATTTATAAAGAGAAATCGTTGTCATATGATTGTTTTCTGCTGCTCCTCTATCATCACTGTAGTTGAAACCAAAAGCTTACTTTGTGCACACACGCCACACACTATATTGCACTGAGAGATTTCCTTTGTCCCCGTTTGCTGACCGCAGTCTATGGAGGATTTGGAGGACCAGAAGCGTAAGAAGAAGAAGGAGAAGATGACGCTAGGCTCCTTATCGCGGGTCTTCACTCGGAGCAAACAGAGGAAGTCGCTGGACCCCGGTCTGTTCGACGGTACAGCCACCCCTGACTATTACATAGAAGAGGACGCAGACTGGTGATGCATGTGTGAATGTGCACAGAGCTGTAGGGAAGGCCTCAGAGACTGCGTATCTCAGATGTACACTCACTCCAATGTATGTTTGTAAATGAGATATATATTTATAGAGGTACATGTACGCATATGTGTATATATGTTTACATGCATATAAATATATACTTGGGGATATCATGTGCAGACACCTCTACGCTGTTTTATCTTCCAAATGTTTGATGTTTTTATAAATCTGGAGACTTGAAGGACTGTTCATATGTAAATACGTTCTGTACTGTAAATGTCAATTGGATTTGTAATAGTTGCTTTTATCATGCTCGTTTTTTTTAGTTTCCATTATTCCTAGTCATTTAAAAAGGGGATTTTATTGGCTTTTAATTGGTATTTTTCAGCTAAAGTTTGTATTTTTTACAAACCTTTGCAACTTTTCATGTTACAGAAAGTGCTCGTGGCCATTTAACTTTTGCCTGACACTTTTGGCTCAAACATATCAGAATGTGGACAGTACGGTGGCCTGAGAGGATCACATCGGCGCCAAAACACGCAAACAAGGCTCCTTTCGTTCAGACATAGGTCAAGGCGTGGCGAAATGTTCAACTTTTTGCTTCGTCTGAGAAAATAGTTTCGAACAGGTGTGCGTAAGATTGCAAAATAAGGAGAGAGAGATGTTTTTTAAAAGTAAACAATCTAGCTCCCCTCCTGCTTGGACCTGAAATGGAGATTGTGATTAGTTGATGAGATCAGCAAAGGGAGGGACTTTCGGAGAAAAAAATATATATATATTTAATTATTTTGTATAACTAACTTCAGGCGCAGGCAGTCAATTGTACACATTCTATTAAATCTGTAGACTTACGGAGTGTCGCTTATATGTGCAAGCCTTTATCTAATAATGTTTGGTGTCCATTATTTATCAGCACATTTTTTGTTTTCGTGACCCCCCTCTGCGCCACCATAGGACTGTCCTTTAGAGGCCTCTTTCTATTACAGACTGAACAAAACATAGCAACGGCCTATCAAATATCAACATAGAGCTACAAGCCATCAAAGAAGGGGCGAGATCCAAATATGCACATGTGGGCTTTGACTGTCTGAAAGTGCCAAAACTCTTAGGAACTCTGTGTCCCATGCTGTAACATTGTTTATGTCCGGCCCATCTCTGACTGACAGCTGTTTAACCTGTGCCAATAGTTTTAAAAAGGGAATGTGCATCGAACCCTTGCATGAGCTCCTCCTTTTGTCTTCATTCATCCCGAAACGATTCTCTCCACAACCGGCTTTCCTCCGACTAAATGTGTTTCCTTGCATTATTATTATGAATTTGTTGTGTCCCCCTCCTCATCCTTTAAAAAGTAAACAAGGCTCTAATGCTATCTGATTTGTAATTTAGAAGATGTTGCGTAAAAAAGATGGAAAGCTATTGAAGTATTTTATTTAACAAGAGAAAATAAGAGGTAATAATAATAAAATAAACATATTTATCAGCTGCGGATGTTGCGGCAAAAGATGTATGAGGAGGTTTTAGCGTTTCCAGAAATGAGAATAATTGAAAGAAATATTTTAAAAATAAAAAGCAGTGACTAAAATCCATCTTGTGGCAGTTTCTCTCTCTCCCCCTCTCTCATTGGTCTCGCTCTCTTTTTCTTCCCCCCTCTCTCTCTCTCACCCCCTTCCTCCTCTTCTCTCTCTCTCTTCCTCTCTCTTTCTCATGAATAATCTTGTTTTGTGTCTAACGTGCCTCTCCTGCCTCCTGCCAGTGAGTAACTCCTCATCTGTGACTACCAGCTGTCTGTTCAAAGGGATTATTCATATGGACACGAGCGATTAGAGAAATGCGAGAGAAGTTTGAAAAGACTCTGGCCCTTTGCATGCAGTTTTTGTCCCTCTGTCGGCATGAACAGGTAAACCCACCCGCACAGACTTCATCCTCGACTGGCTCAGGATCAGTCTTGTGTTTCTCTGCTCCTCTCTATGGACCTGTGATGGTAAATGTAACCACAGCATGAAGACCACAGTATGAATAATCCCTATGTCCCTATAATACATGACCCGCCTAACAGTTCCATGCAACTTGACAGCATTGTAACCTTTAACCTTTTCCGAACACCGACCTTTTCATAAAATAAACCGGTGCCTGGAACTAAGCACATGATGTTGATGCTAATATTAGTCATAACCAGTAACAAAGTGATTTCCAATGGCACAGACAGACCCATGATGTACAGCTAAAGCAATCCCAATACTGCCATCTAGTGGTACTACAACAGACTGCAGCACATACTTGGATGAAACACAGTGCAATTGTTCGCATGGGCGTGTCCAAACTCTCCCCCTGGAGTGGTCCGGGCCGGTAGTGGGGGTGTTAAGGACCAAAAAAGTGTCCAATTGTTCATTTTTATGTTAAAAGCATGAAACTGCAGGTGAATAGGGGCAAAATTTAAATTGAGTGATATCAATTTGAAACTTTTACTATTTATTACTGGCATAAATATGACAATAAAATGAATTGCAAGTTTTATGTCATTTTATGTTTTGATATAAAAAAGCAGGCATTTTATGTGTAGAAATTGCCTATATTTTCGGCGAACTAGCTTATTCATAAACTAAACAAAATATCTAAAAAACCACTCTGACCAAATATTTGTAACTAATAAATCAACAAAATAAAACCATCAATTTAAAATGAATCTGTCTATTAATTTTGCAAAAACATTTCTTTCTCATATGTAAGTTTAAAATTGATATCACTCAATTTAAAAATGTTCCCTATTCACCTGCCGGGCCCCCCCTTAAAGGGTTAATTCCATTTGGTTCCATATCCAAAAATGTTCGTCCTAGGGGTGTTACTACTCTGGCAAAGTTTCACGCTTTTAACACAAAAGCGAACTATTTTGGTCCTGAACAGCTCCACTCTGGGGCTGGAGGTTTGGCACTTAGCACCAGGGCCAAACCCATAATTAAGCAAAACTTAATTGAGAATTAAGAAGTCATTATACGGGTACACTCATGGACAATTTTGTTTCTTTCTATTGTAATTCCCCCATATTTGCTGTTGCTTGGTATTTTAAGCAAACTCATGCCTCGGCCTCCCTGCGTGGGGTAATTCTATCAAATTCTAGGGCCAACTCCGTCAAAAAACCCCTGAAAGTAGCAGAAATCTGAAAAACATTTTTCAACATTTGGAGATATTTATATACGATTATGTTGTGACTTTTAAAATAACAAATCATTTAGTTGATGTTGAAATCTGTATAAATATTTCCTAACCCTATATGACAAACAACAACACCAAAACAATAGTGTATAAAAAGTAACATTTCAGCTGAACCATCAACTAGGTGCTGTCTTATTGTTGAGAAATGCTCTATTAAAAAGCTTATGTGTGTGTTGACTCTATTTGATGCCTTTATCCACTCCCCTGGCCCTGCAGACTGTGACAGCCTGACGCAGAGCTTGTCGGACGGGGAGGAGCAGGAGCGTCAGGCGGAACTGTCCCGCAGTACCTGTATGTCCCAGTGGAGGGCGGGCGCGGTGCAGGCCTGGCTCGAGCTGGTGCTGGGGATGTCCATGTATTCGCGAGCCTGTGCGGAGAATGTCAAGAGTGGGAAGGTAATGGAGGTTTTCACTTTTGAGTTGCATGTCGACAGTGCTGTGTAAAAGCAGGTCTACTGGAATATAAATGTGCAGGATAAGAGAACACGTAAGAACATTTAATCTGCAATCATTTACATAAACATTAACACAGGCCCGTCGACAGGGGGGGGTCAAAGGGGTATGTTGTCCCTGGGCCTCAGGACCAGGGGGGCCCAGCAAGGAGCCCATATTAAATTTTCCCTTGTTCTGCATGATTCTTTTAAAATATGTATATCATTATTTGCTTTGACATGTGTCTTAAAGTGTAAAATCATCTCAATAACTCGGGATGGTTTATTTTTGTCCATCTTAAAGTGTTCCTTGAATGCACACTCCCCCACTAAACACAAATGAAGGAGTGTTCTTTAACCTGTTAAACCCTATAGGACCCAAATTTGACACCGGTTGGGGTTTAAGAGGTTAAGCAGGACCAAAGGAAGACAATGATGAGAGAACAGTGGTGTCAAATTGTGGGAAAGGGCCCCAAAATACAGCCTATAAAATTATTTATTTTAAAAATGCTGTAGCAAACAGGTGCCGCCGCAAGGGTTGAGTGGTGGGGGGCCCATGAGAAACCTTCTTGCCCCGGGCCCCACCAAGTCTGTCAACTGCCCTGCATTAACATCAACGCTTGTATTTGGTCTTTATCAAGTTGTAGATTCCTTTAAAAGAAAAATAAATGAAGATGCTTGGTATTTTTTGATGTGCACATACAAAATAAATGTGAAAAAAAAAAAAAAAAAAGATCAGTACTCTTTGGTGGTTGTGTCCAGGTAATGCTGAGTCTGACTGACGACGACCTGGAGCATGGTTTGGGGATCAGTGACCCGCTCCACCGCAGGAAGCTCCGGCTGGCCATTGAGGATCATAGAAGAGCAGAGGGGGACCAAGGGTAAGACTACATTTGTGGATTGGAGACGTAATTTGATGACATATCTAACAGAACAAAAATACTAATGTGTTGTGTCAACTTAGGGCTATTGCTTGTTTTCTTTTTTTTTGAATGAACTTGGACAAAGCTTTATATATTCACGCCTGCTTTGAAGTTTTCCATTGTAGGTAAGGATTTCATAAAGTAGACAACGAAATTGAGTGGTTCAGGAATGGTACACGCTGTGTCTCTCATCCAAGAAGCTTCCTCAGTTAAAACAGTTCTCCGGGTTTGTCATCACTGATTTATTCTCTTGCCTTTAGCTCTTAATATAGATTGTGCTCACTTTCTAGAATTTGAAGTCATAATTTCCGTTAGAGGGCAGGTGTCTACACAATACTAGGGGTGAGAAACAGTTTTTGAAAGACATCTCACAATAGAAAATCCACAAATGTTGAACCTAATCATTATTTGGTGGCGTTTGGATCCACAAATCTGCCATATTGCTCTTTTGGCTGAAAGTTCTTTCATCTGACCAAAATCACACGCATGTATTTTAATATTGTCACCACTTTTGAACCTGAATATGACAAAATAAGTTGACCTTAATTCATATGTTCTGGAAGAGAAGGCTAGTTTTCGTTTCACGTGCAAAAGACCAGTAATTACAGTCAAAAAATCCGTATTTGGACAGTTACCATAGTTACCACCATCCTACCTGCCCACATGAAGGCAACCTATTGAGGGAAGCTTGTTGGATTAGATTTGCTACATATTTTTTTGAAAACCTTTGATAATTTGCTAGATAAAGTAGAGATGAAATATGGTTTGAAAAAAGGTAAGCTAAGAAAAATGAGACATACAGTATGGGACCTATTCTGTATTGTGTCAAAAAGGTGTACTGTTGTTCTGGATGCTGATGCTAACTGCTATAACTACAAAGTCCTGTCAAATATCAAAGAATCTGCACCATCCGTTCACTTTTCAGACTCGTCCTGTCTAAAGCCTCGGAGCTGGACCACCTCTGGGTCTCGGGTCCGTGGCTCGGCGAGGTGGGTCTGCCCCAGTACTCCCAGGCGTTCCTCTCTCACCTGGTGGACGGGCGGGTTCTGAACTCTCTGAGCCGCCGAGACTTGGAGCGACACCTCAACGTCAGCGACCACTTCCACCAGAGCAGCCTCCTCCTGGCAATACAGCTCCTGCAGACGCTCGGCTTTGACAAAGAGGTCAGGGCATAATGGAGTTACGGATCTAATTTCGGTTTTTCATCATCTGCATGTGATTTCTGTGGTAATTGACTTCGGCTCAAGGCAACTCTCCGCAGACTCCTCCTTTTGACCTCTGTCTGCCACTCAAATTACTCTGTCTGCTGGGGAATGTGGAGTGGTACAATGGAGAAAGGGGACTGTAATTTGTAAAGGTTGTTTGAGTCAAAATTCTTCAAATTATTTCAAATTCAATATTAACTATTGGGGTTTTCAAAGCGGTAAGTGAATTCAATGAAGAAGGAAATTAAATCCTTTTCATTATTGCACAGGTATTTTTAAAAATCTTCGCTCTAATGCTCTTCCAACAACGTGTTTTTCAGTTTGCATCCGTGCGACTTCAAAATGTGCTAGTTTAATATTGACCTGGAGGGTATGCGAGTTTTCTGTGGTGGAATTAGATGTTTTGACCTTGTTATCTCTTACTGGGGCTATCCACAAGAATAAAAAACTGTCATTAGATTCAATACCTTCTCTGTCCGCAAAACAAAAAAACGTATTCATACAGACAGAAGGTTCAATAGGCTGTTGAATAAACCTTAATCCGCAAGATTATTTACTATGGCAAGGACCCAACCTATAACAATATATGATAATGTTAAACATTTCTGGATAATCGGTATATTTTTGAACGTATCTTTTGAAATAATGAATTATATACAGTAGTTAAATAGGCCTCTGCCCTCCATCTAAAAGTAGGACATGAAATAGGCTGCTAGAATGTCATGAGCCCAACCTACTGTTACTCAAAATATTATTTCGCAAGAAGAAAAGCGAGCCAATTTATTGCAGCAAAATCAGTATCGGTATAAAAAATGATGATTCCCAACACTGATTTAAAATGAAATGTACCTTTTACTTTGAATACTTTAGTAAATCTTTCACTGGGCAACTTTCACTTTCATTGGAGTAGCATTAGACCTATAGTGTCTGTACTTTTACTCAAGTAACGAAACAAAGTACTTCGCCCAGTCCGGCTCCAGTGACGCAGCGTGATTCCTTTTACCCGCAGGCCCTACAGACACGACGCGCTAAATGTGAGCAGCTCGACCGGGACCCCATTGTTTGGACGTGTCAGCGAGTAATGAAGTGGATACGAGACATCGACCTTAAGGTTCGTCTGTGTGTGTGTGTGTGTGTGTGTCTGTGTGTGAGGGGGGTGCTCTGGCGGGGCGAGGGGCAGTGGAGGGGTCACATGAGGTTTCTGGGGCAGATTGGAAACAGATACCACACGTGTTCGGAGGAAGCTCTGCTGATAATGACTGCTTTGTGTTGTGTTGACAAAACTACCACTAAAAGGCTCATGCTGTAAGCGCCAGGACTGCTTTGGTTGCAGTGATTTGAGTTGGCATTGTCTTGCTACAACATAATAACCAAAATTTGTTCTCGATGCAATGTCAACAAGGCTAACATTGAGCTCTCAAATGAACTGAAATGTAGCGGCATGGTAAGGATGCAGATAATGCATTTTTCAGCCCCATTTCCATATTATTGCCAAGAAAATACAACTGTCCTTCCTGGTCATTTACTGTCTTAAAGGCCCTATACCTGATTTTTGTGTTCACTTTGTTTGTTTTAGTTGTTTATAATTTTTTAATTGTTAGTTGTGTCCAAACTTTAACATCCCAATTATTCACTTGTATGGGTTTTTGATAATGTTAAGGGTCACTTTTCAGGGTCACTGTTACAAAAAGGCTTGGAAAAAAATAGATGAACAGTGTTTTTTCACAACTTTTATAAATTACCGAAGGGAGACAAACCAACTTCATTCCACTATCAGGAAAAAACATCAGGTACAGGGCCTTTAATACTTGGTTAGGGTATGATTAGTAGGTAGAAACCAGTTGTGCAGACTTCTTCTGTCAGGTATTCTCAGTGTTCATTGCTAAAGCGGCTACATTTTCCCCTTGAAATGTAATATCAATCCCAAAAAGCAATGTTTACATGATCTGCTCCTGATTTTGTTGTTCCCAAACAATAAAACTGGGAGTGTAAAAAGTTTTAACTGTTAGTTGTGGTCCAAACTTTTTCCTAAAGCATTTCTAACATCTCAGCTCTTCATCCCAGGATTAATTTTTAATCTTTGAAAACTTTCAGGCAGCATTATAATTCAGGGAGCTTTATAATTAGATACAGCAGATGTGAAAAATGCAATAGTAGTAAATGTCATCAAATACAGACAAAAGAAGGAATTCAAAATAAACCTAAATCTGTAAAAATGTACCTCTCTCTCTGCAGGAGTTTGCGGAAAACCTCCAGGGTAAAGGCATCCATGGGGCAGTGCTGGTTCTGGACCCAGCCTTTGACCCCGATGCCATGTCCAAAGCCCTATGCATCCCCACCAACCGGCACATGCTGCACAGACACCTGTACGAGGAGATGAAGGCGCTCACTCTCCCACACTGGTAAGATACAAAACAGATCAAAACAGGAACCATGTTGTTGTCTCCGATTGATTAAACGTTGTGGGTTTTCGTGGGATTCTTTTCAGCACTTTTGAACCTGGAAGTGCCGCCTCCTCACCAGTCATCATGAACCGCTTTGCAGACGAGAGGAAGTCCATGAGAAGATCAGGGAAGGTACATTCACCTAAAAATAACATGAGCAAATAATAGATTCATTTGATACATGAATACATTTTGCCTTGGTTTATATCCAACCTGTAGCAGGGGTGCCCAAAGTTTCCTTGGAGGGCCAAAATGGAAAAGTATTAGCGGTGAAAGGCCAAACATAATGTTTTGCATACAGATCTATGATTAAATATTCTTTAATTCCTCTGATACTGAGTAGGACATGCTGTTTTAATGTCCTGAGTAACTACTGACTATCAATTCAACCTCAAAAAAGTAGATACTCCATACAAATCTAAGTATTATCTCGGGCCCCACTTTGGGCACCCCTGATCGATAATCTATCTAATTGAGAGAATAGAAATATCATGCATTATGTTAAATATATACTGTATGTTCTATATTCAAAGAACAATATTTTCTTTATATAAGTCGTACCAGCCAAAAAATGCATAATGAAGAAGAAAGTTATTTATAAGTTATTATGAGTCACATTTATTTTTTGGGGGAAATTTATTTGACAAAATGACCAAAAAAAAAAAGACCAAGAGCAGACATTTCATCTTGAAAGGCAAGTCATAATAATAACAATAGAATATAGAACAACAGACTGAATAGGTGTACTGTACATGTGAAATTATATATTTTAATATATAAGTCGCACCTGAGTATAAGTCACAGGACCTGCCAAACTGAGAAAAAGTGCGACTTATAGCCCAGAAAATACTATATACAATTCACCATTATCTGTTGATTGGTTCTTGTAAAACACAGGGTTTTTGAGAGTGAAACAGATTGATTGAACAACGCTTAAAAGCATTTGAAGAAAACAAAACATATAGACAATATAAACTCCACAATACACGCCCCATTTTTGACAGTAACTGATTCAACTGGTATGATTTTCTCATGGGAGAGGCCTATATCTTGTCTGATTTGAGTGGATATGGCACGACAGTGTGCACCTGAGGTCATAGTGTCCTTGGGCAAGACCCTTCACTCACATTGAAGGGTCACGTCTCCAGTGTCTGCGTACACTGGTGTATGAATGAGGGTGTGAATGGGTGAGTGGTTCCTTGATCTAAAGCACTTTGAGTGCTTAATGTACAGTAGGTAGAAAAGTGTGATCACAGAAAAGGTACATTTCTAATCAATATCAAATGGTCACATTTATACAGTGCTTTTCTCCTTGCTTTTAGGAACTCACACTCAGACACTGGGGGTAAGGTGGGTAAAGTGTCTTGCCCAAGGACACTACGACAGTGTGCACGTGTGGAACTACTAACCCTCCAGTTACAAGACAACCCGCTCTAGCATTTGCACCACTGTCGCCTGTTTTACATTTAGGTTTAAAATTATTAAAAACTTTGACATTTTTGGGTCAAGCTCTACAAACTCATCCAAACTCCTAAACCTTTTCTGACGCCAAAAATGCAGCTTTTCACAAACAGGAATTTTACCCGTGGGCTCTTGCTCTTTCACCTAACGCAAGTGAAGACACGATAAATAAAACTCACAAGGCTTACCGACTGAACTGATCATTTTGTTTGTTGCAGAGCCCGCTGAGGTTGCGAGCCAGTAGTCATTCTGCGGAGCGCGCCCGGGGCCTCCACCAGAACAGCCCCAACTCCTGCGGATCTTTACCCAGAGAAGGAAGGGCACAGCCGGGGTCGCGGGGCCGGGGCAGTCCCATGCACACGTACACCAGCGTGGAGATCACTAATGTGTGACAGACCCAGCCGACATGCACTACTATAAACAAGAACTGTTTACTACTGAGGGACTAAGTGCTTTTAAAGGGACTCATAAGGATGTAAAGTTCACACAGCATTTCAGGTTTTATATGGTAAATGAATGCACATGTATGACCTTTTGCAGCACTTGCTCTTCCACTTTCCCTTTGAACACTTGTAATAGGTATTTGCTGGCAACAGGGGAAGATGGAGCACATTGACACGGATTAAAAGGAGTGCATCTACCAGCAACAAGGAGCTCGCAGATGAGGGAAAAAGTCCAGTGATTGTGTCTTGATATTCAAAGTTTGCAGAGCTGTTACTGGTTTATAAGTGTCAGTATGGACATTTCATCTTTTCATGGGGAGACTAAATAATGGCTAAATGAAAACAAAATAGTAATAATAAGTGTATTGAAGTGCAAACAATATTCTACAACTTTGTATAAGAAAAGACAGTGGGGAACTAAGAGTTAAAGAT
Source organism: Lesueurigobius sanzi (assembly GCA_900303255.1). Lineage (NCBI taxonomy): Eukaryota > Metazoa > Chordata > Actinopteri > Gobiiformes > Gobiidae > Lesueurigobius > Lesueurigobius sanzi. The sequence continues at coordinate 40,498 of OMNZ01108503.1, forward strand.
GAACAATGTTGAAATTCTGCCATATTTTGAAACACATACATATAAAAAATACAATACATAATAAAGTATGACTTGATTTCTGGTTGTGGGTTTATTTACATGAGCACGTATTGCCTTTGTGTTTTTTTTTTTTTTACTTCAATGTTAGTTTTTATGTAACATTGTTTTAATCAAACTGACCTTGATATTTATGAGTAAATCCTGATCCACGCCTGAATGTTTTATTTTTGAGTTGAATAAAAATGTGATGAAGAACTTGAGTGTGTGCAGCACTAAATAAATCTAAAACTATTATTATTATTATTATAATGCAAATGAAATGATGTAAAAATATAAAGGAGCAACAAGCACTTACTGCATTCTTTACTTTTACTAACCTGCTCATATGGAGTATAAATCTTTCTTACAATGTACCACTAAGTTAAATGTGTATAGAAAACTGAGTTGTCTCATAAATGTATTGATTGTAAAGACATATGTACAGTTATTTTAAATCCCTGTATGCAGTCTATTATACTTTATTTTAATTTTGTGTGTAAGAGCAGTTGGACCCAGGGGTGAATCTTAACAGAAACTGGTTTGGGTGGATCTGAGTGAAGAGAGCGGGAATAAAACTAGTTTGAACCTGCTCCAATCCCGGTCTGTGGTCTGTATTCACAGGGTAGGTATCTCAGCTATGCACATGAACCTGATGTTTACATCTAAACATGCTCATGTGGATGCAACTATTTAAAAAAAAATCATGTGTTCTTCAAGTGCATTGTAAATCCTGTATATAATGAATTTATAATTGTAAAAATGTGTAATCCATGGTGCCATTTTGAGGCTGTTGTGGTGATTAAACTTTCTTTTTTTTAATGAAATCTAAAACCTATCTGCAATCTCTTAGAGTGAACAGAAATAAAACCTACAGTATGTCAGACAGGTGTGGTCAGGTGATCAGAGGCAGTTCTGTTCTTGCACAGTGTCGGTGTGTAGAAACAGGTGTGGGCGGATGGATGGTGGGTGTATGAAGTCATTTGGATACTTAATATTTATAATTTTAGAAAATTAGCAAAACAAATTAATTAAAAAACATGTATCTTTTAAAATGGCTGTTGGACAAAGATTGAATTAATTACGCTGACACATGACATATATGACATCAATGAAATGTGGTCACCATCACGTTTGTATTGACAATTTCCTTGGCTTTGAATATCCAAAAGTTCATTGTTTTTATTTTCTAGATCAAGGGTGCCAACGTTTTTGCCATGGAGGGTCAAAATGCAAAAGCTATAGCAGGCAGGGGCCAAATGCAACACAGTTTTGCATGTAGAAATAACAAATGGAAGCATACAGTATCTCTTATAATACAAGATATAATATATTTTGATTACTGTACTTTTAGTAGGGCATGCTGTTGTGGTGTCCTTAGTAACTATTGAGTATATTCAGTGCACTAGTGAATCAAAGTAGGTACTTACAAATGTCTATCCATCTCAAGGGCCAACTGAAGTCCCCTGGAGGCAAAATTTACAGACTTTAGACACCCCTCTTCTAAATACTAGAAATTTCAGATCCTGTTCTAAGGGTGACTGTGGCTCAGATGGTAGAGCGGGTCATCCCCCAGTGTCTGCATGAAAGTGTGGTTCCTTGATGTAAATATGAATTGTTTATAATTATAAGTAAGTCTATAATTATAAGAGTCCCTCAATGTGCTTGGGACAATTGGTTCTATTGTATTGAAACGGTACAAACTGCTGTTGTGTCCCTGAGCAAGACATTTCAGTCAGTAAAGCAGGTTACAGGAAGGGCATACATTGTAAATAAAAATAAAAATTACTGCCAGAAACGGTTCCAAAAAAGAGATCTGGTTTAAGTTTTAGACCACTTTTTATTAGCCACTTTTATTTTAGTAGCAGCCTAAAATGTCATTGTGACAAACAAAAAGGCTACTTTTTCAATGGTAAATGGCCTCAATGTCCACCTACATTAGGCACTCTACTCTCATTCACAGATCAATGTACACAGAATGGTAAACATTTTGTTCCCATTGGATGAACCATCGGCGCTAGGACCTTGGAGACGCCTCTCTCTGCAACCACGACAGGGTCTGTGCTACCACGACGAGTTAGACCAAAGTACTTATCAGCAATACTTTTATTAGCTTATGACCTCGCTGAAATAAATCCGCTTTGTTTGTTTGTTTTTACACTGCGTTGTATCAGAGGTAACCCACGCTGGCCACGTTTATGATTTGTTTCGTTTCATGTGCGCAAACTTCCCTAAGACACCTGCGTGATTCAGGTAACCCTCGATCCATGAAGAGGGAAGTCCTTGAGCCACCGCGGTAAAAGGTAAGGCCTAAATGGATTCACTTTATCAATATCCAACCTTTCATTGCTTCCAAGGCCCTCATCTGCTGGAACCTTTCTGCTTATACTTCAACTATGTTCAAAAATGTAGTGTCCAAAGTTCAAATGTGGCTGATTCATCCAAGGACGTTTCTGCCTCTCCTGAGCTCGCTTTCCTTTTGTCAAAACAACCAAAGAAACGCTACACAAAGGGCATTTCAGCAGCGTTTTGAAACTTGTATTGGCCTATGATTTAGAAATTAACAAGCGAAGTAAAGGCTACATCGAGTCGATTGTACACTTTTGCCCATGTTTGATGATGACAGGTGCGTTTTTCAGGGCTGTCAGACACACCCATAGGTGCCATAGCAGTGCTAGAGCTGTGACGTGTGACTCACTGAGGCTATACTGCTCATTAACTTAAGTAAACAACACATACATAGGCTAAAGGCCAGTGGATTTAGAATAGGACGGCTTGGTTTTGGAATAATATTGATTAGCATTTATTTTTATTGTATTTGTGTGTTGTATTAAGATGTAGCCTAAATGTTTTGACATTAAGGTTAAAGGCACTATACCTGATTTTTTTTCCTAGTGGTGGAATGGAAATTTGTTTTGTTCTCCTTCAGTATATTGTAAACATAATACTGTGCCAATTTCACAAGGGTTTTCTTGCATTTCTGTGACTACCCTGAAAGGTGACCCAGCAAGTTGTGAAATTTGCTTATAAACTCATCTCTATGACGAAATGGGATTTTACAAAGGGACAGGATATTTTAAAGTGATCGTCTGTAATGCCTGGTTCACACGGCAGGATTTTGAGCCTGATTTTAGGATGCTCCGATTATCGTAAGATATTCTTATGAGATATTCCTGCCGTGTGTGGTGTGTTACGACGGCTCTGGTCTGATCGGAAGGACGTTGCGACCCCTCCGACCGCAAATCGGGGATATTCAGCATGTTGGATTGTTTTGGCCCGATATCCCCGAATGTGTGGTGTCTCCCGAGCACGCAGCCTGTTAACTGTGGCGTGTAGCCAATCAGAACGCAGAAACATCCGATAACAACATAAATGTTGGGTCTAAAATTATAATTCTGAAATGAATGAAAGTTTATTTCAATGGTAATTAATCCGTGTTGTACGTACCCACATTTCTATGAGGGAAATGTGGTTGTACGTAACCACATTTCCCTCATAGAAATGTGGTTCCGTGTTGTACATAACCACATTTCTATGAGGGAAAACAGCTCACCTCCAGATCATAATGTAGCAACCAGCAAGTACAGTCCAGGCTCGCGCTGTCTCCCCTCCTTCGCCTTTTCTTTTTATATACTTTTTTTCTGTTAAAAACAAACTACAATCGCTGCTGCATCTTCTACGTCCGCCCTGTTTGTTTACTGTGAAGTCAAATTTGATCTCGAGAGGTTTTGCGAGATTTCCCGTTGACATGAGAAGGGTTCGCAAGTGAAATCTGTTCATGAGTGATGTGTTGATGTATATTCATTGTAAATATAGGCACATCACCAGGTGCAAGGATATTACAGTGATCATGAAAAAATTAAATGACTCTGCCGTCTTATGTCAGAGACTCCATCAACATGATAAATATCCTAAAAAATGTTAACAGTCTAGGCAGAGACACACATCTTGTTACACTAGACATACAAAACCTGTTTACTAATGTGGATCATAAAGGAGGCCTGGAAACACTCCCAACGTTTTTGGACAAAAGACCTCCAGGAACTGTTCCATCTACAAAATGCGTAAGAGAACTGGCGGAGATAATGCTTCACAAAAATATATTTATGTTCGAAAATGTGTCCGATGTATACAATGTAAGGGCACAGCCATGGGATGCAAGATGTCTCCAAATTTCAGCTCATTGTAGCCGGTTTTGAAAACCACAGTGAATCAGAAATTAATTTCCTGGACATTCTCGTTCGAAGAGAGGAAAACAAACTGGCAACAGACCTGTACCGTAAAGAAACTGACAAATGCTCCTTCCTGCACGCTGACTCTTTCCATTCTCCTCACCTGAAAAAAAGGCTGCCAGTGAGTCAATTCAATCGGATCAGGAGAATATGTGATAAAGAAAGTGACTATATTAAGCAAGCAGATGATTTGAAGAATCGATTTAGAATAAGAGGCTACAAAGGTGAGTGGATTAAAGGAGCCAGAGAGAAATTTGACTCCATTTCACAAGAGGATTGCCTTCAGAACAAGAAGAAAAGACGGAGAAACAATGTACCAAGACGTTATTTAAAATATTCAGCACAAGGAAAACACATTGAGAACAGCTTTAAAAAACATTGGTACATTGTCAAATCAGACCCACTTTTGAAAAACACCTTGAATGAAGGGCCACAAGTGGTCTACAAACGGCCACCTAATTTAAGACAAATGCTCGTCCATTCAGATCTGGCCCCACCAGCAAAAAAGTCCACCTTCCTCAATCCTTCACCTGGAAATTACAGGTGTGGTTCCTGTGTTCAGTGTAATTTTACTTACAAATGTAACACATACACACATCCTATGATGGGTAAGACATTCAGAATCAAGGGTACAATTACTTGTTCTACAAAGAATGTCATATACCTCCTAATATGCCCGTGGACTCGGCTACGTGGGTAAAACTTCACGCTCACTAAA
>OMNZ01108504.1:2362-13004 GCA_900303255.1 Lesueurigobius sanzi
TAACTTCAGGAGAGCTGGGGCCTGTTGTGTAGTTGGCTGCCATGTTAAATCACATGATCTACGAGGGAATAATACTGAAAATGAGCTGTGTTTTCATTATTTTGTGGTCCTGAAAAATGGTGGCAAAATTCCCACAATGCATTGCACTGTGATGTCTGTTCCAAACCCCGATACTATCAGATTAGAATTCTACGTTAATGTACAGCAGGAAAACCTTTGGCGAGCTACTTGGAAAGGGCTGGCGAGCTACTAGTAGCTCCCGAGCTACTGGTTGGAGATCCCTGATGTACATGAAAGCATCCACTTTAAGATCTACTTTTAAAGTAAAAAGTATTTAAGTTTTATAACTATTGAAAGTGTTCAATGTGCTGTACTTTTATGAAGAAGTGTGCTTTTGTATTGTATCAAAGCAGGAGTAAAACAGGGCTAAACTATGTCTGAACCAAGGTTAAACCAGGACTAAACCATAAACTAGTTCAAAACCAGGTCAATCTTCCGAGACAATGTTTGTGATAACAGCAGCTTTTACATTCACCTACAGTTTATCACAGTGAAATACATACAGTATATCCAAAACATTATTCAAAATACTTTTACTTCAGTTCAAAAATGTAGTGGAGTAGAGAGTACAGATACCTGCTCTGAAATGTAGTGAGGGTAAAAATATTCATCACAAAATGTACTTAGATTGTGTACTTTCGACTTTGTTGCTTTCCACCGCTGCTCGTCATTATATCTACTGTATATCATATTGTTATTACTTATTATACAGTGCAAGTAGCCATCAGTGATATTTCTAGCTCCAATGGCTCCACACCCTTGTAACAATTGCCTTCTCAAAATGCAATGTTTCCGTACTTATTGTGCATTATTTGATTAATTTATCAACGGCACTGCGGAGAACCAGATAACGGCCATTCATTCTGCGTCTGCCAAAAGACTAATTTTCTCCGGCTGAATGCACAATGAAATGCCAAGGCAAACTGTCTCATTACTCTCAGGGTTTTTTTTTCCCTTGAAGGTTTAATTTAGAAACTTGATGTCTATGATTAAATGCACCAAGCTCCTGGTGCGATGACTCAGAAACAGAGTGGGGTGCTCCTGCGATACGCCCCTGAACAATTGCCCAGTCAAAAGTGCACATTTGAAGTGTTTTCTTCAATATCTTTTCATGCCACAGGGCCTGCTTTGAGGAGCTACAGCATGACTACATTGTTTACTGGGTTCTACTGGATTACACCTCTGATCTCATCTACCTAGCTGACATGTTCTTTAGGACCAGAACAGGTGAGAAAAATGCTCCCTCGAAATGACATGTGCATAAATAAGTGCTCATCATGTGATTTGCAAAGCCGGTTTGAGTGAGATTTGAGAAAGCAGAATCAATGAAATGAGTCTAATCAAGAGAGCTGATTATTGCAATTATGAAAATGGATCCTGTTTTTTTGTGTGGTGAATGCAGGTTACCTTGAGCAAGGCCTGTTGGTGAAAGACAAGCAGCTTCTCAAAGATCGGTACATGTCCAGTTTCCAGTTCCGCCTGGACGTGGTCTCCATGTTGCCCACTGACGTCCTGTATCTGTACTTCGGAGTGGACTACCCTGAAATACGTGTCAACAAGCTGCTGAGAATCGGCCGCATGATGGAGTTTTTTACCAAGACGGAAACTAAGACCAACTACCCCAACATCTTTCGCATTGCTAACCTCATCATGTACATCCTTATTATCATCCACTGGAATGCCTGCCTTTACTTCTCCTTCTCAAAGTCTATAGGCTTCGGGGCGGATGATTGGGTCTACCCGGCGCTGGACAACCCTGAAGAACCCGAGTATGGTCAGCCCATGAGGAAGTACGCATTTAGCCTGTACTGGTCCACACTCACACTGACTACTATTGGGGAAACGCCACCGCCAGCCCTAGACTCGGAGTTTCTCTTTCATGTGATGGATTTCTTGGTTGGCGTCCTCATCTTTGCCACTATAGTCGGAAACATAGCCACGATGATCTCCAATATGAATGCTGCGCAAGCCCAGTTTCAGTCCAGGATAGACAATATCAAGCACTACATGCAGGTATGGAAAAATGTAGGATTATCTAATTATTATAGCTTTGGTTTCACAAGCATGTTTTATGAAACCAAAGCACAAAATATGTTGTGTAATACAACATACAGTATTTTGTAATAATGAATTGCCTTTTGTTTTATTGGTCCACACAAATTATGCAAGACTGTGATTTATTGCTGAGATCAGCGACGGGTTGGGACTTAAGGGACATAATATTATTTTTGGTTACTTACTTTGCATCTAAATTAGGCACAGACAGTCAATTCTGGTCAATGGTCAGTTTCTTGGTTGGCGTCGAAAACATGATATCCAATACGTCTGTGTAGGTTCTCAGTCGTACAGGAGTTGTCCATCGTAGGCAAAGCTTCTTCAGTCTTCATCTGTACTCGTAGTTGAAGTGTAGGTATATATATAGATAGCCATAGTAACAATAGGTTTGTATAGGTTCTCAATCGTACAGAAGTTAACATTGTAGAAAAAGGCTCTCTATTTCAGCATCTGTACTGTATGCTTAAAAGAACTGGACGTTTCACTCCTTATTCCAAGAGCTTCGTCAGCAGATTGATGGAGTGGACCTATTATCAACTATGGGGGAGGAGCTACCCATATTGGTCCTACCCCTCAAGACTACTTTTAAACCTTTTACAATCTACTCTCAACTTGCTGTATCTAATCTAAAAGGCTACTTTTATCTAGAGAAACCCCTCGTGTTACAGGTTATAGTAAGTCGTGTTGGAGTAACAATGTGCACTGTCTATGTCTGCTTAAGGTTAGGCACAGGTCAGGAATGGATAAGTTTAGGAAAAGGGTTTTGTAAGGGCTTGTGGTCTTATAAGGTCATGACAAATTGATAGTCTGAGCAATAGTGGTAATCAATCAATCAATCAATTTATTTTTTGTAACGCCTGATATCACAACAGGATATAACAAATACAAAACAAATCAACATCAACAGTGATCAAACAAAAGAAAACAAATGAAATGTCACAAACAGATGTAATGTCCCACAAATACGTCAGACATAATGAGCCTAGGGTATCCCACATCCTTAGACCCTCCCCCGCGGCAAGAAAAAACTCTAAAAACCACGTGGGACAAACAAAGAAACCTCGAGGAGAACCACAGTGGGGAAGGGATCCACTCCTATGGACGGATGGGCCAGAGGGGGTGGGACAGAGAAAGTGAACACAATGTGAATAGAAATGAACAGACTAAATGTAAAGCTAGAACTAAATATTGCAACATAATTTATGCAGTATGAAGAACAAGAGGATAGGGCTCAGTGTACCGTACTTCCCCCAGCATTATAGCTCTGGCAGCAGCCTTGCTTATGCTGTAGGTTTATACTGAGCCTAACTGACCTGACCATAAGCTAATTTCGATGTTTTGAGCCTAGTCTTAAAAATGGAGACGGTGTCTGCTTCTTTAACATGAGCTGAAAGTTGATTCCATAAAACCGGAGCTTGGTAGCTAAAGGCTCTTTTTCCTATTGTGCTTTAAGAGATGCGTGGAATCACCAGTAGTTCTGCGTTTTGAAAGCGAAGTTCGGCTGATATGGCACTATAGCTTCTTGGAGATAGATTGGAGCCATCCCATTTATGGCCTTATATGAGAAGAAGGATTTTATATTCAATTCTAAACTCAACAGGAAGCCACTGGAGAGACTTCAACACTGGAGTTGTATGCTCTCTTCTTTCACTCCCCGTTAATATTCCTGCCAGCAGGGAGTTATAGTAGTCCAACTTTGATGAGACAAACAAATGGATACGTCTGTCTGCTTCACTTTTAGGCAAGACTTTTCGTACTTTTGTAATGTTTCGCAAGTGAAAGAATGCTACTTTAGAGGCCTAGTTAATATGCGTTTTAAAGAAGAGGTTTTGACAGTAGAGGTGGAGGATATGTACTGACGTCATTCAGGGTGATGATCTGCTCAGTGAGAGTGTCCCTCAGGCTCTGGGGGCCTAGTATAATTACCTCTGTTTTATCAGGGTTAAGGAGGAGATAGTTCACCATCATCCAGTTCTTAATATCTTTTACACAAGCAGCTCTATCTATTTGATCAGCCTGACCAGGTTTTATTGATAACTACTGCTGTGTGTCATCGTCGTAACAATGAAAATGAATGCCATGGTTTCTGATTATTTTACCTAACGGCAGCATGTACAACAATAAAACTGGCCCGAGCACGGACCCCTGTGGCACTAATCACTAGGTACATTTTTTGAAAATGTTTTTAAAAAGGATGAAAGTAGTACTTACAAATGCTTTATGAATGAATTAATTACCTTTTTTATTTTGCAAAAGGCTTAAATATAATAAAATGTGGTTTTAATACTCAATGCATCAAATAATGTGGCGTTATTAATAACTGTGGCTCTATATGCACCTGAGACAACAGCTGCTAGTTATGGTCTGAAGCACCCAAAGTACAGATCTACACAATGGGCCTCATTCACGAAACAAACTTACGAACAAATTTGTTCTTAAGGCCAACTTAAGAACATTTTGGGCATTCACAAAATGTGTTCTTAGCTGAAAGAGCTCTTCTGGAAGAACAAATCCTAAGAACAGTCAGGAGGACTCTTACGCACAAAACATCATCTCTCTTTAAGAACAGTTTTGTCTTCTTAAGAACGCTTCGTGAGTCAGACTTAAGTTTTTCCTAAGTTGTACTTCAGAATTTTTTCTTAAGAAAATATTCATGAATGAGGCCCAATGACATTTGCCGAAGTAAAAATTGGTTTCCTAAATCAGGTCCGTCAGATAATGTTGTACCACTTGTGATTTTAGAATAATCAACACTATCTTAAAATGAAGTCCAAAACTAAAATGCCACAATCGATTTCAATCTACGGCATATGCTCCATAAACCAAGACAGACCATTTACTTTTTACTTCCAAACTCTTCTTAAGTTTACATTGTTCTTTCTTTCACAGGCCCGAAAGGTCAGCAAGGAACTGGAGGATCGGGTCATCAAATGGTTCGACTACTTGTGGAACAACGGCAAAGCCCAGAATGAGCGGGAAGTCCTCAGGTACCTCCCAGACAAACTGAGAGCCGAAATCGGCATCCAAGTTCACATGGACACGTTGAAGAAAGTCAGGATCTTCGCCGACTGTGAGGCTGGTCTGCTGATCGAACTGGTGCTGAAGCTCCGGCCCCAGGTTTTCAGCCCGGGCGACTACATCTGCAAAAAGGGTGACATCGGACGCGAGATGTACATCATTAAAGACGGGAAACTGGCGGTGGTGGCGGATGACGGTGTGACGCAGTTCGTCGTGTTAGGAAGCGGCAGCTACTTTGGAGAAATCAGCATCCTCAACATAAAAGGCAGCAAGGCAGGGAACAGGCGAACCGCTAACATCCGGAGCATTGGCTTTTCTGATCTGTTCTGCCTGTCCAAAGATGACCTGATGGAGTCCTTATTGGAATACCCGGATGCCAAGGCGATACTGGAGGAAAAGGGGCGACAGATTCTCATGAAAGACGGTCTCATAGATCTGGACCCCGCGAATATCAAGCCGGAAGTCAAAGAGCTGGAGGAGAAAGTGACCAAGCTGTATGGCACCATGGAACTCATGCAGATCAAGATCAAGAAGATACTGGCCAACTACGACAACACGGAGGAAGCCCTCGAAAGCAGGCTTTTGGACCTGGAGCGGTTCACGGGAGAAGCAGTGGAGGATGAGGATGTAGGAGGAGAGAGGGAGGAGGAGAGAGAGGAAACGAAAGGAGACGAAGCAAAGGACGCAGGGGAGACAGGAGAGGAACGTGGAAAATAAAGACGGACTTCACAGACACAGACAAAATACCACAAAACAAATGTCAAAAAATATAGTTTCTTTGTACACATGGCTGTGGCAATATCTATAAGGCTAGGTAGGCTCTGAAATAACTAAGAAAATATTGTTGTTCAAATAACAGTTGGTCCTGATCATGGCTACAGACTGTATATACTGTATATTTAGGGACATTGACAGAAATAAGTGGATCTGGGTGGGAAATGTGTACTTACATGAAAGTGTAATATTAATAAACATGTTGCTATGTTTTGCTTCTGTGTGGTTGAACCTATGTCTGCCTTCTATGTTTATTTAGTCCAGCACATGCAAGTTGTTGGTGGTGGCTGGAGGCAATTTCAAGCACCTTTGCACAGTGCTGGTCAAAGTACTTGCTTTCATTACTTGAGTAAAAGTACAGTTACTGGACAAATATTACTGCAATGGTAATACTCCCAAGTTAAACCTGCTGTGTTTGCTGTTGGAAATGCAAAAGTATTTAAAGTAGAAAGTACAATTCTGTGTAATATAAACTAATATAATGTACTGTACCTGTATGACAAACCTTTTTCCATGTCAGTGAGTAGCATTGGCAGTCTGTACACCGCTGTTCTGTAGTGTGTGCTTTTAAATCGGACAAAACATGTGGCCAACTAGAGAACCTTTTACTTTGTAGTCTTTAAAAAAAAGTAGTAGATTATTATAAGTGTCTTTCAAAAGTGGTGGAGTAAGGGTAATACATTCTCAAAATACAAACACTCAAGTAAAGTACATCAAAAACCCTGATTAAGTAGAGTTTTTAACCTCTTAAACCCTATAGGACCCAAATTGGGCACTAAAATCTCTCTCCTTCCTCTCCCTCTCTCCTTCCCCTTTCTCTGTCTCTTTCCTTCCTCTCTCTCTCCTTCCCCTCTCTCTCTCTCCTTCCTCTTGCCCTCTTTCCTTCTTCTCGATCTGTCCTTCCCCTCTCTCTGTCTCTTTTCTTCCCCAAGACCCAAATTGGGCCTGTTAAGGTTAAGTAGTTATACTTAATTACTGACCACCTCTGCTTTTACACATCAACCCAGAATATGCACGGTTGGTTAAGGGTCAAGATCTGGAGATCCCTATTTGGAGAACAAAGAACTAAAATACAAAACTAATTACCTGTTTTACATATCTGCTTTAAGAATATTCTTATCTTAGTCTCATGAAGTTTTTAGATGGAAAAATACATTTTTTTGTTGAATATTTTTTTGTACTTTGTAAAGCTTCCCCAGTCGGCTTATGTTTTTCTCAACTTAGTGAGTTGTGCAATGCCACCCTCTGCGGTGCATTATGGGTGCTGTGTATCACGCAGGTGATAACATTTCCTGCATGAGTTTGTAGATGCGACAAACGCTCTGATTTTACAAGGTAATTTCAACATGGCTTTGTCAGACTATTCTCTTCCTATTCCACACAAAGTAGTCTGACTCTGGACAAGCAGCAGTTGGACCCTTTTGAAAGGATGGGCCTAGGTAACGCACACAAATAGTTACGGAATAAAACCAATAGGAAAACAGAAACACAACAGCAGCGCAACGAGCAGAGTCCTGTAGTAAAAGCTTTCAATAAAACTCTAGGACATCGCCTCAGTAATAGATTGGAACGAATGTCAAGCTCGAGCCCATTTCTATTTTCTAAATACTGACTTATTTATTTTTTATATAAAACAGTATCACAGACTCCCCCTCAGTGTTGTCAATGAGGGAATCTCGAACTGTCATCTTCTATATAACAAAGTCTTTGACTGCTTAACAAACCGTGTTACAACATTTCCGTTGTACTTGTTGCAATGACAATAAAGATTATTCTATTTTTTACACAGCAATTCTGTTGAAGACTTGACCTTAAAAGAGAAACAAAAGAAACAATGAATCAGAACATTTATTATACCTCAGTGTTTTAAATCAGTGCTTCCCAACCAGGGGTACGGGGACCCTTGGGGGTACGCGAGAGCTTAGAAGGGGGTACTTGGAATAATTTCAAATACAAAATAAGATCAAATTGAATTGTATATTTGATTATTATGTTCAAAGAAAAGCTATTTAAAACATTTAACTGTGAAGAGTTTGAGAATATTTAGTCGCCTTTTTACTGATAAATAGGAGTTTTAGTCGTTTACTTTCTAAATAATCATCAAACCCATCGGGGAACGGGGTACTTGGAGTATAAATAAAAGGCCCAAGGGGTACGCAAGACAAAAAAGGTTGAGAACCACTGTTTTAAATGACAATACAATACATCAGGCATAGCCAGCCCTTCCCAAGTCGCTCGCCAAAGGCTTTCTACATTTCTACATACGTTTGATGCATTTTTTTGTTCAGAAAAAAACATCTCCAAACATTTAGGTGATGGTGAATAGAGCAAAGTAAAAAGCAGAAACTACTCTAATTATCTTTAATTGTGTTAAATGATCATCTTGACAGCCCAATAGACCTACTGTAGTTACATGTGATTCTTTAAAGCAGAAGTATTTTTGTTGCGCAAAAGTAGCTCACGGGGTCATAAAGGTTGGAGACCTCTGCAATACATCCTTCCTTGACCTACTACTGTATGCCCACCTTTGGAGGGCAGCTGCAGTGCCTGCTTTTGTCCACTGGGGGATAGTAAAACGTTTATATTATCAAGGTAAGCACACTACAACGCTTCAAATTCGCCATTTTATTACAGTACTGTACTGTACTGAATTGTACTGAAATACTCTTATGTTGGTCTTTTTGATATTGAAAAGGCAACATAACTATTGACTAGAAACCCCAAATAAAAACACACCAACTACAATACCTTACTGTGTTTAGAACAACATTATGTTATTGCTCACATCATCTTATAACCTATGTGCCATAAGTATGTAGTTAATATATACCGAGAAGTCACCTTGTATGTTGTATGTGAATGAAAATAGGCTTATTTCAACATTGGGGTTACAACGTTTCGAGAAACCTCCTGATCAAAGCTGGGATTATAGTCCTAATAAGTGTTTGTGTGTGCTCATGGGATCACAGACCATCTATTGTGTGGGGAAATGGAAAGTCACATTCACTACATCAAGACAAGGACCAAGCCAAGGATTATCCAGCTGGTGATAAGACACTGGGCTAAGCTGTTTGAAGTCTTTATGTTAGTTCATGACAACTTTCAAGCCGCACATTGAGGATACAATATACAGGATCATAATGGACAATTGTCTTATGTAGTTAAGTCAGTATGGAACTAAATATTAACTGCAACTGGATTTACCTGTATATTGGATAAACCTGTTACCAGCGACATATTGGGGTAAAGTATTTTCCATATTATTATTAAAACAAAACTCTGCATTTGACAGTTACCAAAATGGATATAGTTCAAACATAAAATCTGATCTTCTTATAGCTCTTATAGGATCTTATAGAGCCCACATGCAGAGCCCGCAACGCATTGTTTAAAAAAAAAAAAAACTTTTGTAGGTGGTGCAAATGGACAAGTGTGAGAAAATAAGCGCAAGCATATAAATATTCTGGCTGCTTTCAAAGACTACATTCAGGTTTCATGTTTCATTTTATTATTCATCTCCAGAAGGAGAAATTTGCCTTGGAGGAGAGTCAGTTGCAAAGACAAAACTCAATGCACAGAAAGGACAAAACCGGAAAATAACCAAAGACAAAGTAAACAACACCACAGTGGCACAGCTCAACACAGTCACATTCAGTTGTTATTGATTAGTTTGATGGAGTGTGGTACGATACGAAGGAGCTTTTATAGCTGTTGTTTTTATAGAGTGGGATCCTATACCTCATTCCAGACAGAGTTAAGCACATGAGAGGAGTCTGCTGTGATTTTACGGGCTTGGGTGAGTGTAGACTGATCAAAGATATCCTGCATAGAGGACGGAGGAGTGGACATCCATGATCTTACCCACCAGTTTTACCAATCAGAGTATTTGTAGCTTATATTTCACAGTTACATTACCAAACCAGTTCACAATTCCATACCTTAACACAGATTCTATACTAGCCATATAAACTTGCAATCTTCTTAGGAAATATAGCCGCTGTTGTATTTTTGCACACAGTTGTTACATGGCAAAAAGTCTTCGTCATCAGCTTAATAACGATCTTTGGACTAAGATTGAAACGTCCTACACTTCAACTACAGAGTACAGATGAAGACTGAAGAATTTTTGCCTACGATGGACAACTCCTGTACGACTGAGAACCTACAAAAACAGATTGCTGCCAACTTCGGGAGAGACGCCCTTGACCTGGCAGGCAAGTGGGAAAGAACCAGCAAATAGTTACATGTTCACACCAGTTCATCCGTTTGCACTATAGATACTGTATGTATAGGTTGAAATGTGCTCAATGTCCTGATTATGTATTAGTACTTGGTCACCTATTGAGCTAGGGCTGTGTTTCCCAACCACGGGTAAGGGGACCCCTGGGGGTACGTGAGAGCTTAGCAGGGGGTACTTGGAATGATTTCAGATTAAAAAAAAAAAAGATTAAATTGAATGGTGTTTTTGATTTAAATTGGAGTTTTAGTCATCGACTTTCTCACTAATCAACAAAATCATGGAGGTAGTACTCGGAGTTTACATACAAGACCCAACACTGCAGAAAGTCATATCTTGATGAGTTTGATTTGGTTGAATTCAGAATATTGGATCATATTTAGAGTCATTTTGACTTACCAAGTAAAATGATCTGCCAATGGAACAAGTATTGTTGCACTTACTATAAGAAAACACAACTTCTTGCACTTAAAATTGAAGAGTTCATTTGCAAAAACA
>OMNZ01108506.1:0-15764 GCA_900303255.1 Lesueurigobius sanzi
CAGCAAGTTGATGTTGTAGGTCTTTGGAGCTGGTCTGTGGGTTGACTGTGACTGTTCTCACCATCCTGCGCCTCTGTTTATCTGAGATTTCCCTTGGTCTGCCACTTTGGGCCTCAAGTAGAACTGTGCCTGTGGTCTTCCACTTCCTCACAATGTTCTTCACAATTGAAACTGAGAGCTTAAATCTCTGAGATAGCTTTCTGTATCCTTCCCCTAAACCATGATGTTGAACAATCATTGTTTTCAGGTCATTTGAGAGTAGTTTTGAGGCTCCCATGTTGCCACTCTTCAGAGAAGATGCAAAGAGGAGAAACACTTACAATTGGCCTCCTTAAATACCCTTTCTCATGATTGGATTCATCTGTGTATGGAGGTCAAGGGTCACTGAGGTTACCAAACCAATTTTGAGTTCCAATAATTAGTGCTAAAGGTATTAACATCAATAAAATGCAAGGGTGCCTAAATTTATGCACATGCCTAATTTTGTTTAAATAATTCTTGCACACTTTCTGTAAATCATATAAACTTTATTTCACTTCTCAAATATGTGTTTGTCTCATATATGATATATTTAACTGGAATTTTTTATCCAAACAACCAATGATTTATAAAGGAAAATCATGAAAATTTACAGGGGTGCCCAAACTTTTTCATACCACTGTAGTTTGGGGTGCTACATGTCAAACATATCTTAATAAGTTTTTATTAATACAAAAAACATTCATAAGAATTATACATCATTCAAATAGGTTGTCTTCATTTGCTCCTCTTTTCAGAAAATGTTACATTTTGACAATATTTAATGTCAATATCTATTGCATTTGTGTCTTTATGTAGTATTTGAATATGCCCAATGTTATGCCACAAGCTTTTAACAACTTCCTTATGTATTCTTCAGATGTTCACACCTACTCCACCACACTTAAATATAGAGGCCCTTCACTCTGGAACCATTTAGCTCCCGCTCTAAAGACTATATCCACAATTGGCTCTTTTAAAAGACAGTTTAAAACAATGTTAATATCTGAAACTATTTGTGTGATTCAGATATTAACATGTTGTGATCATTGTTTGCCTGTTTCTAATGTGATTTGGGGGGAGGTGGTCCTATAAGACCTCATGGCCTTCTCACTCTCTCCTGCACAGTTGTTTTTTCAATCATAATATGTAAAGGCATATTTTTATACGTATCTATCTACATGTGCAAATAAAAGCTAAGCTAATCTAAAATTTTGACAATTGCCATAGATACCACCATAGCATTTTCAGCTGCCCTCCATCTCAATTTAAATTGTTTTGTTGTGATGTCACATGAACACAACCTGCTTTTATTATTTTAATTATGTCTACTGTGCCCCTTTAGTTCTTGTGGCTGCTATTCATATTTTAACTTTAGCTTACAATTTGATAATGCAAGAAAGAAAGTTAGTTTCCACTGCCTGAACTGTAGATGTGTTTGTGTTAACAATAGTGTAGAAGCACTGAGTCCCTAACAAGCATCTGAAGTATCTCTTTTATCCATGTGGATGAGAATAAAGCAGACGCCTGCCGTCTCACTCGCACAATAACAACATGTGGTGCATTAGGCCTCTGTCTGAAAACATGTCAGTGATACTGCGGGCATCACATCCATGACCAGGAAATATCTGCGCTCTCTGCGGAGAAGCGTGAAATCAATTCCTTTTATGACACGTCTTTAAGCATCTGCTCAGTGTGGGCCTCCTGAGATTTACAGTGTAAACAAAAAGGTGTCAACTTGAGAATCAAATGTACTGCCCTGAACATGGGCACCGAGCCAAGGGTCATGCAAGGTGGTGTTTGCCTCTCAGAACAGTCACTCCGAGGCGTTTGTTATTTTTTAGCAACTGTTGGCAGTGCTGAATGAAAAACTCATGATTATGTTCAAAGAAAGACTATTTTAAAATATTTCATTATGAAGAGTGAGAGTTTGAGAGTATTTAGTGTCTTTTAACTGATAAATTGGAGTTTTAGTCCATCACTTTCTGAGTAATCAACAATTCAGAGTTCAAATGGAAGGCGCAAGGCGTACACGAGACAAAATAGGATGGGAACCACTGGTATAAGTGATCATTTGTTACAATTGTGGCCAAAAGTTTGAACTTATGCATTTCATAGAATATGAATAATAACAAAAAACCTTTATTTCGCTCATGGTTAGTGGCTGTGTGAAGCCATTTATTTATTTGTTTGTTTACACTGTTCAAGTAGAAACTAGCCAAATGTCCCTGATCAAAAAAGGTTTTGATCAAAGTTTTATATATGTTTTGATTTTGCAAAGCTAATTCTGGAAGTGATTTAAAGTGTTTAGTGCAGGGTTCGTGCACTAATACAATTATTATTAAACCAAACTTTACATAGGAATACATACAAATATGTCACTATGAATCATTTACACTATAGGGACAGACGTTTTCTTGCAAGTCTGTGTGACTCGCTACTCCATCTAGTGGCACAAAACTGTACTGAACGCTGCCCTACCACATACAGTATTTACACTATCAGTACTGTTATTCTAAACATATAGATTGTGTTTTGAAGTATTTCTGAGCATTAGTAAAGGCAAGTAAAGGATGAAAAAGCTGTTCTCCTAATAACGTGTTTGTAATCTCATCCCTGTGTGTTTACAGTGAACACGTATAGCTTTCGAAAGCATCGGCTGCCAGTGTGAAGTAACCACTAGCTTTTATTTTTCTGTAATTTTTTTTTTTTTTCTTTTGAAGATGTGGAGTGATGGCTGGTTCACTCCCAGGAGCAGCGAACAACTGAGATGTGCTCCGCGGGGGGTCCAGGAGTCAATGGATGTCAGTGTTTAACAAGCTGTTCCGACGCTCCTCTATAGACCGGAGAGACTGCAAAGTGCACACGGGACAAAGAAAGACTTCACTATTCCGTGCGTGTGAATATGGTAATAACACATAACTATGGTTTGTGACTTGGAGGGGCACAGGCCTATGCACGCGCAGCAGGGGCTCCCCATGTGTCATTACGCCTCCCCTCAATAGAAATTCATTAAATGCTTCAAATTTCTCTTTTTCATTTGACAACGTGTTCCACAACTGCACTTGAGCTCCAAATCCGTTATCAAAATATCTCTTGATTACTTGAGCAATTGGATTAGCCTATAATGCATCTATTATCAAACATTTTAATATACCTTGCGAATTGCACCGGAATAATGATCCGAGGATTTAGATTTTTTTTTCTTCCTGGATCAAAGCAAACAGTCAGAGAACTGTAATGTAGCTTTACATGGAGATTTGTCTGTGTGCGTCTATTTCCAATGATACTAACAATAGTGACAGTAACCTCATTGTAAGTTTATATCTTTGCCAATTTTTCATAATTTATTTAATTCTGTAATGGCTAATATACATGTTATATTAATTATTATAATATACTATGTGTTGTTGTTGTGTATTGAAATGGATAAATACAAGAATGCAAATCGTTATTGTTTCTTTTTATTGGCCATACACTTCCATTGTGCCTTATTTTGACCCTAATGCCACAATTTTGGCTATCTTTGTATGTAATATAAACCTAAATTCTGGGCCCAATGCAAGCCATTTGATAGGCCAGCCCACATTTTCTGTTTGGCTTTAACCCTAGACGAGAGCATCCCCCAAAAAAGTGTCTTCATTGTCACACTTTTTTGGGGCTGCTCTATGCCCCGGGTTAAATGCCCACTATGCCCTTTACCCCCTTAGTTTTTTTTCCAAACATTACAACATTACTTTTTTCTGCTGAGGGCACATTTGCAAACAGATGGTGAGAATACGCTGCACCTGCTGTATCCTGGTCAGAACATGGTGATGGTAGTGTACAGTTTAAGTAGTATTACAGAATCTAATGCCCTTGCTCCAGATGGCTTCTGGTCCAAGAGCACTTTGACATACTGCAAAACATCTGCCCGGTGCTACTTTTGGTCTCTAGCTCCACACATCTCCGCTCTCAAAGTCTGCTGTAAACAAAAATACTGGCTTTATTTAAAAAAAAATATTGCCCACGAACTCCACAGGCGATTCACATTTTCTGACTGGTCTCTGCAGCGCAACTTAAGTACACATCCATCTCTTGGGCATTAGCGTGATAGATGTATTTTTCACGCTGCCATTAGGGCTCAGGCTGAATGCTGTGCAAGGCTTGTGTATGCTAATGTGCCCTCTCACACCTGCAGTTTCCAATTACCCCCGAGGAATGGAGCCAAGCTCGGTTTGCAGCCACCACCAATAATATGAGTAATGGCCAAATTGCACAAGTCCTTCCCTTTGTGCCCAGGTAAGAAAGGGGGGAAGGAGAAATCGTTTGAGTGAGGAGCAGTAGGGCACATGTAAGGCACAGGGTGGGTTTCAAGTTCATATTTTGCATATTTCTCTATTAGTTAGTGTGTCTTTTAGCCTAATGTCTTTATAATTTACTCAAACTGGTAACAGTTTGAGATGCTCACGTTGCCCCAAGAAGGCCCAAACCATCATCAGGGACACCTCACATCCAGGACACTCCCTCTTTCAATTACTACCTTCAGGCAGTAGGTACAGATCCATTAAGACCAGGACAAATAGATTTAAGAACAGTTTTTATCCAAGTGCGGTTGCCAGACTGAATGCTGTCAAATGTAACCGACCATAGGCATAATGTAACTGATGAGTGTGTGGGTGTGTGATTTTTAAGAATTAATTGCCTTTTAACATTTATTGAAAGTTTTATGTTTTGGAATACACCAACTCTCATCTATTCTATTATAAAAATCAGCCTATTGCTCATTTGCTCATCACCCCATTGAAGCTGTTTATTTTGTTCAGTGTATTTTACCTAGAGTAAACCAGTTCTTTTCATAAGCCTGTGTAGGCACCATGGTTCCGCACCTGCTAAACTCTTGCTGGATTACACCACTGTATAAGTTGTACACATGTTCAGGTCACCGTCTCTGACTCTACTGCTCCAAACACCGTTCACCCCATTATACACTCCTTCTCTCCCTTTCCCCTTTCTTTGCCTTCCTATATCCCCAATCCTCTCACTCTTTCCGCCCAGTCTACACACATATGAATATGTTTATGGGGTGAGGAGGGGGGCACCAAATCCGTAGAGAGGACTTGGCAGTTGCTCCTCTGCCTCTCGCTTCATTGCTTCGGCCCTTCCCAAATCCTATTTCACGGTGCCAAGCATACGTTCCCTGGGATCTCCACAGCTCCCCATCTCCAGACGCAGGTTTAAGCCCTTCTCTTGGCAGGCGCGCAGGGCATGCAGAACAGAGCCGCATGTGACGCACACCAGTTCCAGAGACAAGAAAAACGCACCTATTATATTTACGCACATAGGTAGCGGAGTGCAGGGGAATGTTCGCTTCTTAACTCCCGCCGTGCTCGCCTCAACGCCGCGGGCTGTGATTAGTCACCGTGGCGTGGGCAGGGGAGCACACACCTGTAGCGCGTAAATATGGTCTTCTCACACACAGCAGGGCTTAACATTAACTTCGCTAATGACTGACTATTGTATAGTCTTTTCCAAATGTCATGTGTCACCTTTTACTCATTTGACTTTTTATAACGTTTTATGCTAGTTTATATTTTAGTTTTTTAATTAGACTAGATCTAAACGTAGCTTTATTGCTGGTCAAGCCTGTTTTAAATGTAGACGAATGAGCGTTTGGCTTGTTGGGGGCTGTTAATGTCAAGCCCTGCTCACGTCACACCTCTGTGTTTTACCCATTTTCCGTATTAATTAAAAAAAAATAGAATCAAATCCACCAAATATGGCACTTCAAAACAGACTAAAAAGGCCTGCTATCGACTTGGTCTAATCCGCGGTCCCTTCTGTTACATTGTTGTGCTGTTATGGGTAAACTCATACTTATAGAGTCTCTTCAATTAACAGCAATTAAAGACATTAATTGGCTGGAAAATGACCTGAGTCTGTAGTACACCAACGGAGTCCAGACCTGAGACTGACGTAGCCTGGTTTTAGGAAACTCATGTTGCAGTTAATCGTAATCAACACTAGATGGCGCCATGGATTTAGATATAGCGGCCTGCAGTAGTGGCTCAAAATGTAGACTGGTTTGGCTGTTTTTGAGCACAATTCTCACAGTGTGTTTTTAAATCTAGATGAAGGTTTGTGGTAGTTGTTTTAAGTTAAATAAATCAAGTTAACAAATAAACAAACATGAGAATGCTTTCACAAATAAATGATCAGACCTACCAAATATTCAGAATAACAAGGCTATAATACTAATTTAGTAACATTATACAACACAGGCCATAATGTGGTGTCGCTCGCCAACATTGATGCATAAAGTCTGTTACCTGCAGTTGCACACCTCAGTCAAAGAAAATGATGTCGAATGCTTCTCGAACATAATAGAAATGTGCGTCTATGGAGTGCTTATAGTATCTTTACAATCACATCCTGCATAAAACATGTAGCATTATATCAGAGTAACAGCAATGGGAACATAAGTAATGTTTGCACTTCAAGTTATTTTTATTATCAATCACCAAATGTGTGTAAAATATACATTTTGAAATTTTGAAAAGCTACTCAAATTTAACCAAATTTCTACTCTGTTCAAAATAATCCACGACACAGCTGCTCCCCCATTGAGAAAGTTTGTCACACTGAGTTCAGAGAGAGTTGTTCGATCCACGCGGCCGACCTCCAGAGGAGAGTGCAGGGTTCCAAGATGTAGAACCACGTTTGGGCAACAATCATTCTCTTATAAAGCCATAAGCCTCTGGAACACTCTTCCAAATTAAATTATCTCTTGTACAAATTATAGTGTGTTTAAACGCCTGACTAAAAAATGGTTATTGTCACAACAAACCTGTCTGCACTGAGTGACTGTGATACTGTATGAATAGTTTAGTGAATGTTGGATAGTTTCCTGAAGTGGGACTGATTTTAAAGATGTGAAATAAAAATGATTGTTTTTATATATGTATGAATTTTTATAGTGTTATGTATTTTTGTACGTGTAACATCAATCTGCCCAGGGACTACGGGTGGAAGTTAGCATTCTTTTGCTATAAGCTGGCACATGGCATCTCTTCTTGTCATAGACTAATGTCATTTTGTGCATTGTCCCTGATCAAATAAATAAAGAAATAAAGCAGATACCGCCATTTAGAATTTTGTGCAAACTTGTTTTAGATTTGTATGGCCATTTTATTACCATACTCCACAGGTGACACCAGTTAAAGTTGAATCAATTTGATCTATAACAAGTAATTTAATATTTCTGAAGCACTAAAATAAAAATGGTCATTAAAAACACTGCTACACAAAGAGAAAATTACATTCACATGATGATTTTTGTCAATGGCTCTTATCTGTTTTTGCAAATGAACCCTTCACATGTAGTAAATCGAATTTACACTTTTGTTCCCCATTTTCAGAGTTCAGTGTCCTTGAGGGGCTGGGGAGGGCAGGGAAAACCGTATTAGAAACATCAATTCGCAGTCAAACAAATGTATTTTGAACAAACCATAATCTATTTGTATTGGTCAAATGTGTCCAAAATGAGGTTCGTGATCGTGAAAGGCTCTGTGATAGAAACTCTCATTAGTCTGCTGTTTTAAATCGCTCCAGCAGCGTGTTGTTGCCATTGTAGTTTCATGTATCCTCATTCTGTCTACACTACTGCAGTAGTCACTTGATATTGTAAGAATGCACATGTGCAGCATAATAGGCCTCAGTGTTTGTGCTGACAATAGTACACAGTCAGCTACTCACTCTGCAACAGGAGCGGAGATAAATGGGGCCAATATGAGAAAAGTGGGGCATTTAAGTTTATTCATTGTTGTTTTAAAATACACGCTCTTCCATTTCTTAAAATCCCACCTGAACGTAGAGAATCAAGAATATTTGTAGACATTTTTTTTTATGTGACAAATGATTATTACCAGTGAAACGTGTGATTGAGCCCTATGCCATATAGCATTTGAGGATTATATACTGTATATATGTTTATGGCTACAACTTCATAAAATTTGTATATTTTTAGATTTTATTTCCTGTATTATTTAATTAACATAAAAATGTGAATGTTTTATTTTTAGCCAGTTGCTACTTTCCATCTGTAGTTCCTAGCTGATCAAGAAAATACAAAAGCAGTAGGAATAAAGACAAAGATCATCCACCTAACTCTATATACTCCTGGTTCCTCTTTCGCCAACATTTAAGTTTTATTTTAAATACTATGAATGTGGCAGAGTCTGAATCAGCTGAGATGCGGTTCCAAAGGAGTAGAGGTCACTCACTTGAACGTTGTGAATTATTTAAGGGATGGTGGAGGGAGTCTATACATGATCTTATACATTGAACGTATTATATTTCTGGTGTAGGCATTGCAATGATGAAAGGATAATGGTTTCTATCAAATATTTTGCAATGGTTTTAAAGAAGCCATGTTTGTCATTGAGTTAGTGTTGCAATAATATGTTTATGTGGGAAAGTACAATGAATAAACATCTAAGCAGCATTTTCTGGCAGTCATGAATCATGATCGGAAATGACAAAGATTGGAATTATTGTATATTTTTTTCATGTTTTTAAAAGATAATGTCGAGTCCAAGCTAACATCAAGATATTTAAACGTATCTACAATATAGCTCCTCTCCTTTAGAAAATAAGTTTTAGAGAATTGGCTTTTTACAAAATATCAAATTAGTAGAATATAAGTATTGGTAAAACCTCAAAAAATGGCATGCAATTTATTGTTTTTAAGTCTCACTTTACTAATTGTGAATGCAAAAACTGTCCCATGTAAAAGCCCTTTGTGACCATGTGGAAGGCACTAAACAATAAAGCGCTTCTTCTAATTCGTCTTAGGGCAGGATACAACATCTGTGCTTAATCCTCACAAAAAAGTAAAAAACAAAAGACACATGTCTCAAGCCCAGATGAATCGGCGTCGCTTCGTAAATAGTGTCTGCATAAAACAAACAAAAAACGAAATCTTCCCTGAAAACCAAAGAAGCCTCTGCCCAGGATTAAAACAGGCACTTTCAGAAAAACAAACAGTGGCCCATATGCCCTCACCCACATCGGAACAGAAGGAGGCCGTCAACAATGACCCAGTTCTTCCACAGCAATAACCACACAACTATGCAATCACGAGCAGCAAGACGCCAACCTTTGCGACACTTTCAGCACTGCTCACTTACAATACAACTGCAGCCTGTCCATAATATTTGACAGTGCCTGTTTTCTTCTGATTCTTATCCACACATGCATTAAAACAATGCTGTGATGGCTATTGAATCCCTCCATTAACCATGAGTGACGTAAACAGCTCCACCGTGCATTAGCGGGTCAGGTCTGAAAGTGCTTCATCCCTATGCATTATTAATAGAGGCTGTGCTAATTGAATGTCATATGTCCACAAATGAAATGTCTAGACTAAATATAACCCAGCGCTCTCTTTGCTCCTGTCAGAGTTTAACAAGACAGGTTAAGAGGAGACACTGCAGGCAAAGCTATTATTTTCAATCTTCAGGTTTTGGGGCAAGTTTCCTTTTTCAACATATAAACTTTCACCTGGAAACAAATAAATGACCTAATCTTTACGATAATGAGTGTTATTATTGCACTGAACTCTCCCATATACAGTTGTGTTCATAAGTTTACATGCCCTGACGTAAACTTATGCATTTCATAGAATATGAAAGATAACACAAAATCCTTTATTTCACTCATGGTTAGTGGTTGTGTGAAGCCATTTACTGTCAAAAAACCTGTTTGTTGTGCTTTTCAACTAGAAACTAGACAAATGTCAGAGATCAAAAGTTTACATATTGTGCATCTTGAAACAAAGTCCAATTTTGTCAGAGAGTCCTGTGTTTCAGCTAAAGGGAGTTTTTCTTTGCTCCTGAACAATTTTCCTGGCAGTTGTTGAAGGCCATGTACACGTTAGATCAGGGACATTTGAGTAGTTTCTGTTTCATTATGATTTCAAAAGAGTAAACTCAGTTCTTTAACAATAAAATGTCTTTGCACAACGACTAACCATGAGTGGTTATCATTCATATTCTATATGAAAAGGGTATGTTAGCTGAGCACAACTACTATACTCCATAGAAACTCAATGTTTCTCCATAGAACTATATGGGAAATTGTAGCTTCATTGACCATGTATTTTTCTCATCTTTTATGATTTTCTTTTCAACAGACCAGTGTGGTTTTTCATACCTGACAGTTTGAACTGCTCACTTCCTGCAGTCTTCTTAGAGTTGGTCACATGATGTTGCTGTGAGTGTCTTGTCAGCTGATTTACAATGTTTTTGGCACTGTCCCACCAATGGAGGTAGTAGGACATCACCATCTGCAGTCCGACTTCTTCAGTACAGCATCCCAGGTGTATGAAAGCAAAAAAGAAACCATGGCAATATCGATATATGATATGGCTGGGCCATATCATATATCGATATTGGATTATGAGTTTTGGATATCGTCGTCATTTTTTATATCGTGTGGATGTGATACAATTAGCATGTGTGCACTCAGCTGATTTTGACTGAAGTCAGGACCAACGGCAGACGGAGGTCACAGCTAATGCTACGCTCGGCACCACTCAGAGCAGCATAAACACTGACTGTTGGGGGGCAGGTGCTTAACACGTAAAATGAATTGAAGGATGTATGTTGCATGAGTAGAAATGAGCATGGCGTTAAAAGAAAAAATTCCGATAGGGGTAAAGCTGAGATTTTGAAATATTTTATCTGTTGTCAATTATATCGTCAAATATATCATTATCGTGATATTTCTTTCTTATATCATGATATTGAATTTACATCATATTGCCCCGGCCCTTGCCCCGGTTATATTGGACTATATACTGTATTTTTCTCACTACTGTGACACCATCTCCACTTTAGTAGCACCTACAGACTCAAAACTTCCCAATCTTGAACGTAACACTATTTTGAAGGTTTGTTCAGAGGCATTTTTCTACAGCTAGCTTGATTTACTGAGTTTTGAAGAAATTTGAATTTTTACATTATTTTTTATTGACTAATAACTAGTTTATTCCTAAACTAAACCAGCTATCCAAAATCATCTCTGAACAAATCTTTGTAGTTAATATATCCCAAAAAAACAAAAACTATACATTTAAATCCGTCTTTATCCATTATTTAGATTTTGTCGCTGAAAATACAATCTATTTGGTAATTTTTGCACATAAATCCATTTTTCTTTATATGAAAACATATAGATAGAAAACTTGCAATACATTTTCTTCTCATGTTTATGCCAGTAATACACCGCATAAGTTTCAAATTGATATCACTGAATACATTTTTTCCCAGTATTCCCTAATCCTTTTTTCCTCTCTTGAACTGTTGTGTTTAGTTACACCAGATTATGCCAAACATCTGCACTTTTGTTTGTTGAGTCATTTTGTGCGCACCGGTGATGTAATGGCCATCTGACATCTGATTTATTCTGCATAATAAACAGTCGGCTTAATACGTGATGAGTTGTGAGCGGTGCAGTCAGGTCACATGACAGGCTGTGTGCGTCTGTGTGTGAATGTGTGCAGAGTTGGGGTGGCTAAGGGGCGTCTGACATTTAGAACATGTCAAATGCCTCTGTCTAAATATACTCAAAGGTTAAATATACGGTATACACTGTTAGAAATGTTAGTACAAGCGGCCAGGGCTGATAAACACTGGTGTGAAGTGGAGGAGGAACACAGAGCTTTTCTGTAACAAATGGTTGAGTTGGAGGAAATATCTTCATGGCTAATCTTCTGGTGCGTTCCTACTTCTGATACTGTGGTTCTCAACTGGTGGGTCGCAAGCTTTTCCCAGGGAACTTTTCTTTTGAATCTTTTCCAATATTAATTTTCTGACAAAGGAAAAAAAAACCTTGATACATTTGAATAACTCTTATTAAGAATATTTTCACTTCAGTTCACCATTGAGTTATTCTACCAATTGAATCAGTATATTTGCACTTAAAATAAGAAAAGAAAATCTAGTAAATTGAGTTTTATTATCTAAATTTTAGTGCGATGAGATGTTTATTCTTAATGTAAATCTACAAAAGTTGTCACATTGGCAGCTTTCCTTAACACAGTGGGGGTCGCAGGCACAGAGCTGGGTGTCCCAAGATGATTTCAAGAAAAGGGAAAAATGGAAAAATGTTGATAGTATTTCATATAATTCTTAATTTTAAATGGTATAGTGTTCAAGTACCAAAGCAAACAATTCATCTGTGTAGGTTCTCAGTCGTACAGGAGGAAGATTCTTCAGTCTTCATCTGTACTCTATAGTTGTCTATATAAGTGTCCAGCGAAACTTCCTACACTCCAACTACAGAGTACAAATGAAGACTGAAGAATCTTTGCCTAAAAAAACACTTTACAATTGTTGTCTGATTAAAATTGTCCTATGTTTGTTTAAATCTAATTCAACAATAATGTTATGGAAAATACCATATTTCACATTATAACATTCTTGTTTGGGTCACAGCTCCTCATACTGGGGTGATGGTGGGTCCTGACCAGATGAGAACCACAGCTGTAATAATTAGGCTTTGGGAATAAACAGCCAACAGCTTTAATCCACAAGTAATCTAATACAGTGGTTCTCAAACTGTGGACTTTGGGCTCCTTCGGGTGTTGTTACTCTGAGTCATCTGCAATTTTCTATTTAATGTATGCTTTAGTAATGTATTTAACTTTGTTGTTTTCTAGTTTAGACATGGTTTACACAATTTAGACCTATTGTAGACCCTTTGTTGACATACGTAGTTTAGTCCTGATTTGGTCTTTGCCTGGTGGCACTTGAAGGCCTATACTATATGGTGTGAAAAGTTTGAGAACAATCATTTTGGTATTTTCCATTCAGTCCAGAGAATTGTAGCAAGGATTCAGTGTTTTGTATTTAACCAATAGATTGTAGCCTAATAATGGTGATGGAGATAAAAGGAAAATAGTCAAATATTATTTAATAGCCTATAGCCTCATTTTCTAGTTATTACATGCCTATTTATTGGGCTACCTCATACGCATTCATTTCTTGTTCTCTTCTTGTCCTGCCATGAAGTATTTATCACAGTATTCACCTTATTCTGCCCCGCCCACTTTTGTTGTAAAACCATTTCCTGTTTTTATTAGCACTTCCTGTGAGCTGGAATTTCCACTATTGTCAATGGAAGAGAGTGAAGAAAATAAAATGGGAATGAACAAAAAAATCACAAAAAAGTTGAAAGTAAATAGGTTTGTGTGGCTCAGGTTTAGTTTCAGTGGAAGGACAAGAAAAAATTGACTGAAAATAATTTTTTGCGATATTATATTGTGACTTTTTGTTGTCACTTTAATTGGCTAACTGTCTGTGAGGAACTCTAACGGACCAAAGCTGATGGATATATTTACACAGTGGTTTGTTGTAAATGTTACATGTTGCACCAAAAACTGAAATCAAAGCCAATATCAGCTAAAGTCAGACCTGCAATTTCACCATAAACACAAGATGGCGACCCCCAGTGCAACTTCCTGAATAACGTGGATACCTAACCTAACATTAAGTGCTGTATTTAGTTTACGCTGAGGATTCTGAAGGCGCCAATTGAGCCGAAACCAAATCACACCATGGAAATGGTGTGCGCATGCGCGTTGTCGACGTCTCCGGCTTGCGCGCAGTGTGTGGACGTTCACCGCTTACACCGAGGGGCCAGCGCTCAAACACAAGCACCATGAGGGGCCCTTTTAAGACACAATAATAACTGTTTCGGACACGCGGAGAAACACTAAAGAGGCACCGAACGGTAACGCGGTTTGATTGGAGGTGAGGAATTTTCTGAAATGTAGCCAGCGGCCGGAGCGCGCCTTGCATTTGCGGTGTGTCGCTTCACGGCTTCTCTCAGGGATGCCATGAAAATCAGAAGAGGCGACTGAGACTCGAGACTGCTACTGCTCCTCGCTATCACGGACTCGGCGGCGGCGGTGGAGCCATGGATACACGCGTAAAAGTCCATGTTAGGTAGCGATTACGAAGACCCGCAGAGAGTTCGAACGTCTCTGGCGCACGGTTTGTCGCCACCGTCGAGAGGATGGATTTCAGCAGTCTACGGAATATCATCAGCAGATACGTAAGGCCCCCATCTGACAACACAACTGTAGCCATATGCATATTACTTACCTTCCTCTCAATTGGATCTTATTTTACACATTTTGTTGCCAAATTACACCATGCGTTGTTTGTTGTATTGCTGCTGCTGGCACGTTTCATCAAAGCTGTGCTCTGGGCTCTGCTATGTTTTTGTGGGGCTGAATGGGGAATTTGCCAGTGGCTACACATGGACTGATGGCTGGTGAATGTGTAGCATAGAGATGAACTTGGCTGTCCTACTTATGTTGTTTTTGTAGGCCACTACACAAATGCATCCACACCACGGAAAGCCCCTTTTCTACTTGTACAAACTACTAGTTTTCTGTAGAAAGTTGTCCTAATTCATTGAGCTTCTACAAATCAGTTATAAAGTTGAAAATACCACTCACGTGATAGCATGTACCACACTATACACTACAGTATAGGGCTGAAACAACTCAATCAATCAATTAATCATCAACTAATCAATTATTGAAATAGTTGTCAACTATTTTAGTCATTGATGATCGTTTCTGGGATATATATATACATACTCTCAGACAGAGTAAGAATTACATCAAAATGTTGTATTTTTTGTGAAAAACTATGTTGTCTCTAAGGGCATTAGTATTTGCAAATATTTTAGTTCTGATTGTTCCAAATATGAGATAAATCTTGGACCATCAGAGCTCTCTCGCTCTCTCACTTTCACAATCCCAGACTGAATTTTAAATGTTCTTAGCTTTCAAATGAGGAATGACATGTGAAACTTTTACAAAGAGCGCCCTACAGACATTACCTTTAAGTTTACTCTATCAACACGTCCTCAAACGGCATCACTTTAGCTTCATGTGGCAAAAAAATTACACTTAGTTTCCATGCGTCTTTTGCCACCAACCCATTAATTGTAAAAAAAATAATCGGCCGATTAATCAATTACCTAAATAATCGTTAGTGACAACCCTACTATAGTATACTTGTAAATACACCAATATAATAGTACATGGTTTTGGTCTGATGTCACACTGATGACCCTTCAAAGAAGTGAAAACATGTGACTGGTCTAAATGAGCTGGTGCCATGAGCAGACTGATTATCTGCCAGGACAGGAAGCAGCTGTTGTGGGCACTGAATTAGGCTCAGAAAGAGTCCTGCTGGATCCAGAACTGAGAACCCTCATTAAAGTGGGACACCTCTGGAGGGCCAACAACACATGTGCCCCATACCTGACCTGAGTTTGTCACCAAGTAAATTACATGCTATTTCTGTCCAGAGAAGCGCAGTGTGAAAACAATTGGTATAGCCTCAATGTACTGTACATCGATAATCCATGAAAAATAAAACATTTAAAAACCCATCCATCCCTTCGTTAAAATGCATAGCTCAATTCATGTAGTTTGGACCTCTTCTTTCAGAAGCTCATGGCCCACTGTGGAACCCTTTTGTAATCACTGCAGTAGACTGTGTTGGGAGTAACTCATTACAAAAGTAACTAGTTACAGAAATATATTACTTTTTTCAGTAACTGGGGAATATAATATATTACTTAAACAAAATACAGTAATATATTAGTTATTACAATTGAAGTAACTCAAGTTACTTTAAGTTACAAGTGCCTTTCCCCCCAAATAAGATGCAGCAGCAAATCAG